>SNQJ01S0084274.1:66361-77640 GCA_010110895.2 Picea sitchensis
TAAGTGGGGTAAAAGGAGGTTTCCCCCTCGAAGAGGCTTATTATTTGAAATTATCTCTTTTTCAAGGCATTGAGTACTTTTTCTGAGGATTTTCTATGCTATATTGATATTTGGTTCTTAACAAAGGCACAAACCATCCATACCAAACAACATACAACACTGGCAGGTATTCGAGGATGATGAACAGATCAGAAAGTTCCTGGAAATGGTGGGTGATTTCTCTGAAACCCACATTGACCAAGATAACCAAAACGATCATGCCTGGATCATGAAAGAGGGAGAGGAGGCTCAGGAGTTCCGAGAAAAAATTGTTAATCATCGCATGTTGGCTTTAAAGAACAATCAGATTCCAAAGGGACTGGTCCCTCTAGAGAGATTGTTCGAAAAAAATGATATGCCCTTAAAATCTGCTTTGCAACCCTAACCAGAAGAGGTTGAAGACTGCGACATAGGGACCGAAGAGGAGTCTAGGATAGTAAAAATACCAAAGTACCTTCCTCCTGAGGAAAAAAGAAAGTATAAAGACTTACTCAGGCGGTATAAAGACGTTTTCACTTGGTCATAAGAAGAGTTGAGAACCTATGAAACCACATTGATTGAACATAAGATACCCCTAAAGCCTGGTGTCAAACCTTTCAGACAAAAACTTAGACAAATCAATCTTATTCTATTGCCCGTGGTCGAAATGGAAGTCAAAAATCTCCTCGATGAAAAAATAATTGTACCACTGAGATACTCTGACTAGGTAGCAAACCTGGTCCCGGTTAGAAAGAAAACTGGGGAGATTAGACAGTGTGTTGATTTTATAAATCTAAATAAGTCCTCCCTCAAAGATAATTACCCCCTACCAAAAATGGATCACATTTTAGAAAAAATAGTTGGGGCAAATAGGATGTCGATGATCAATGGGTTTTCCGGGTACAATCAAATTGTTATCAACGAGCACGATAAAGAAAAAACAACCTTCACCACCCCTTGGGGTACATTTATGTATCACAAGATTCCTTTTGGTTTAATGAATGCAGGTGCTACTTTCCAACGTGCTATGGATATCGCTTTCATCAGCGAAAGGGAAAAATTTGTGGTTATCTATCTTGATGATCTAACCGCTTTTTCTAAATCTGATGAAGATCATCTGATACATCTCAAGAAGAGGTTTGAGAAATGTCGGAAGTTTGGTTTGTCTTTAAACCCCAAAAAGTCTCACTTCGCTATGCAAGAAGGTAAACTCTTGGGCCATATTGTGGCTCGATATGGAATTAAAATTGATCCTAAAAGAGTTGAAGCTATAGACATAATAAATATCCTTAGGAATGTAAAAGAGATTCAGTGATTCTTAGGAAAAATAAATTTTTTGAGGAGGTTTATCCCAAACATTGCTGAAATTGTGAAGTTGATCATAGATATGCTAAAGAAGAATAGCGAAGTAAAATGGATAACAGAAGCCAAAGCATCATTTGGATGCATCAAGAAGGTTATAAGCAAGGCACCTATATTGGCAAGCCTTGGTTATCTAAAGGATTTTCTTATTTTCTCGTTTGCCTCCGAACACACACTTGCCACCGTACTCCTCCAGAAAAATGAAGGTTTCGAGCAGTCGATAGCCTTTTTTAGCAAAAGTCTTAGAGATGTTGAACTCAGATACAATATGATGGAAAAACAAGCATATGCTATGGTGAAGGAGTTAAATTCTTTCAGAACCTATGTGTTGCATTCCAAGGTAATTGCGTACGTACCCACCAGCTCCATAAAGGAAATTTTGGTTCAGTTCGACAATGATGGAAAAAGAGAATGGTGGCTTGCCAAAATTCAAGAATTCGACCTCGAGATAAAACCAACGAGACTAGTAAAGGGACAAGGTTTGGATAAACTCTTAGCTAAATCAAATTTCAGAGCCCTCGAAATAAATGGCCTACAGGAATGTGAAGAGTGTGTGGACATGAACAAGATCGATGAATAAACAACTGAAATTAGAATCGAAGAGAAGTTTGCCTCATCAGATTGATATANTTGCCTCATCAGATTGATATAAGGACATAGTGTCCTACCTACTGACCTTGAAATGCCCGAATGACTTATGCCCATATAAAGCCAGGACGCTAAATATGCTTGCGGTCAAGTACTATATATCTGAAAGCCAATAGTATTGGAAGGACCCACTTGGCTTCATGTTGGTTTGTTTAGTTGAATCAGAAACAGAGAAGGTCATAAGCAAATTTCACGAAGGAGTGTGTGGAGGACATCACACCTGGAGGGAAATGGCTTATAAGATCCTGAAGGTAGGATATTATTGGCCAAAACTTTTCTCAGATGTCAATGCCAAAGTCTGAGCCTGCAACCCTTGCCAATTGTTCATAGGCAAGCATAAACTCCTAGCGCTGTCGTTGGTTCCGGTCAAAACAGAAGCCCCTTTTCAACAATGGGGATTAGATTTTATAGGAAAAATTAATCCTCATTCTAGCACTCAACATAAATGGATCCTGACTACTACAGATTACTTCACCAAATGGGTGGAGGCTATTCCAAATAGAAGGGCAACGGATTCGGTGGTAATAGATTTCCTAGAAGAGAACATTTTGTCTAGATTCAGCTGCCCCCAAAAGATAGTCACAGATAATGCCCAGGCATTTAAATCTATTTCCATGGTCAGATTTTTCCAAAAGTACAATATCGTACTTGGCCATTCGTTTTGATCAAGCGACTACATACCTTGCCCTCCTTTGTCGGGCGAGCGACTCTGTTTCTCTCCATACCTCAAAGAGCTAGCTAGAAGGTAAGGTTATCCCTCAATCCTTCTTACTTAACTTCACTTATCTCCTTGTCTTTGTCTCTTTATTTATTCCCTCAAATCTTTCTCAAAGTCTGAGTTTGCTTGCTGAACAGGACCTTCCCACGACATATTACCCCCAAGGAAATGGGCTAGCTGAGTCTTCAAACAAGATCCTAATCAATATAATTAAGAAAGTGTTGAGAGAAAACAAAAAATCTTGGCATGTGCATTTGAAATACGCTTTGTGGGTGAATCAGATAGGCACAAAAAAGTCTATCGACACTTCTCCCTTCCAATTGGTGTACAGGACTGGAGTAGTATTACCTATAAATATGGCACTTCCCATAATGAAACTTTGGCAAGATGAGAAAGAAGAACCAAATCATGCCACAAGAAGAATAAACCAGCTGATTGAAGTCCAACAACATAGGGCCAAAGTGGACGAAAGGTTGCAGAAATACTAGGACAACATGAAAGCGTTATTCGATCATAAGGCCAAGGACAGAGAGTTTCTCCCCGACGATTTTTTTTTTAAATGGGATGCTAGGAAGGAAGACTCGGAAAAACATGGTAAATTCGATCACATCTGGTACAGACCGTTCAAGGTCACAACTCCTAAAGGAAAAAATTTGTTTCTGTTAGAGAATTTGGACGGTAAAATCCTCAACACCCCTGTCAACGGGCGTTATTTAAAACACCATATGCAATAAATGGTTTCCAAAATTTCCACTGTATATACCGGTTTGTGTTTTCTTTTTAGTTCATAATTTTCTTTGGTAAGTATACTTTCATCACAAATAAAATAGGTCAGTGTTTTTCTAGAAGTAGGGATGCAAAATTTTCAACGCTTTCAATTCTTTTAAAGCCTTGATACTCTTTGTGTTGTTCATAGGATCTCGGCTTACAGCCCAAACGAGAGAAAGAAATAAATAGATGGTCATATATCAAAGAATAAATTTTCCAAAAACAGGTGATAGAAAAGATTTTTCGTTATTTTAGAAAAGAACGAAGTGGCAATGCAAAGGTATGAATTCCAGACAAGTCTGTATTTCAAATGAATGTCACTAAAGTGTCATGACGGTCTCATAAGTGTGATATGTCATTAAAAGAACGAGTTCTTACTATGGGTCCTAAGAGTTTCACCTAGATAAAGATAAGAGGTAATTAAAATGAGCAAAGAGAGTAAAGCGTCTCCGAGAAAGGGTTCCAAGAGTCGGGTTTAATCGATTACCCCTGTTCTTCAATATCCATACCTTTCTCCGTCGCCCCTTTCTACCCTCGGATTTACCTTCTTAAAAAACTAAGCATCTTTTCGGGTTTCCCACAGAGGGAGAAGAGATTACGTTTTAGATTTGGAATCTAGAAAACATATCTTAAACGATAAGCCAGTCCTCATAACTCCTCACTCTCCAACTAAACAAAGTTATGTGTAGGCTGATCCTGACTCTCCTAGGTTTTTTAACAGTTTTCTAAGGATTGAGGCTTGCTCAAAGGAAGGCCCCTGAAAGTAATCTTTCCCATTTTCCCTGTGGGATAAGGTGTTTTGAAGGTTAAGAGAAGGCTGGTCCTGAGTGTTCAAAGCAAGTTGACAGACCTCCACTGCAAATTTTACACAGATATCATCCCTGGTATGCCTTATGCAAACTGATTGCCCCCACTTCATGTTTTAAAAATTAAATTATATGACAGATGGTGAAAGGAAATTCATAAATTATTTCCCCCATCTAGTCCAAGGAGAGGATGAAAGTAAATTCATAAATTCTTTCCCTCATCTCAACATTTAAATGCATAATCATGATTCGAAGTGGTGAAAGGAAATTTAGTAAAAAGGGATAGATAACTTCACCGGGGTACTGAATAGGCTCACTGGCAATGAAGCAATATCTGAGATATCTGTAAGGCTATCATATATGAATCTCACTCTACTCTGGTAACCAACTTTTTCGAAACTGGATCTACATCCCAAGTTCAGACTGGACTCCCCGATTAAAAGCGTGGAATTTACTTCATTTGATGCAAGCCAAAAGCCGCAAGATTTGTTGGATTTCCTAGGACTATTTGGATTATCTTAAAACAGACATGAATTCAGTAACAATAAGGAGAAGGTCATGAAAAGGGCTGAAATGAGTTTAGAACGCATTTGAGTTTTGAAAATATTTTCAAAAGTAAAGATGAAATCTTTTTTTCCCTCTGTATCCCCTTCCTAAAAACAAGTTTCCCAAAAGGAACCCAATGACTCCATTTACCCAATTCAAGCACGTGGTCTACTGTTCTTCCCGTCTCACAGGGAGAAGGGATCTCTAGTTAGAGCCTATGTTGGAGTTGTCTTTTACAAGCGTTGAAATGTAATTCTTGAAATCAAAAGTTTACCCCGACATGCGAAGTGGCGATAGCCACTATAGTCCTAAGTCACTGTTTCATAACCATTAAGCAGGTCTTTCACTTTTTATTACCTCGATATTTCGCACTTAGGGAGTTACAAGTCATATGATTTCCAAACCCCAATGTGCGAGGTCGCGAAATGACATTCAAAGTTTACCCAGGTTAGCGTCAGGAGTAAAGTTCCTTTAAACTCCAGTTAAGAACTGTCTGGGTTTCGCGACTCAGCGATCGCTCTCCCAAAAACCATACCATTGTAGCCCCGAGTCGCAAAGTCGTGATATTATTTAAGCATGTATTAATTAAGTGCTTAATTTAGATTACGTTTTTTAACCAGATCGCATCATCGTGATTTTGGGTTTTGGGGGCTCAAAGGGTAAGAGTTATATTTCCCGATGCAGCAAACACCAAAAAAGAGGGATTAAAGACTAAAGAAAACTTAATTAAAGGAGCTAAGCCAGATTAATTGATGCGTTATTACAAACTTTAACACACACCGTCTTTGGGGTAAATTTAAAAGTTTTTGCGTTAATTTGTGTTACGACCCGTAAAAAAATTATGGCATTTATTTAAAATATAACAAAGTGATAGATAAGGATATTGATTTTAATGATAAATATTTCCTTAAATGATTTGACCATTCTATTCACGAGAACACGAGGGTTTTAGATAGATAAGATAAAGAGTTTTTCTTTCATTATTTCAATTTCATTCCTATTTTGCGCGAAGAACTTTTTCATCAGGATAACTTATGTCTATATTTACGTTTTTCTACAGGA
Source organism: Picea sitchensis (assembly GCA_010110895.2). Lineage (NCBI taxonomy): Eukaryota > Viridiplantae > Streptophyta > Pinopsida > Pinales > Pinaceae > Picea > Picea sitchensis. The sequence goes on from SNQJ01S0084274.1 coordinate 72,290, forward strand.
GATCTAAATGTAGAGTCAACTATCATGGCTCCACGAAAAGCATCCAAGGTGACTGTCGAGAGTTTAGGTCAAGGTTGAGATGTTGTTTCCGATACTTCACCTCGAAGTATTGATACTGTCAAAACTTGGTCATACGTCTCTGACATTCTTCAGTCTGGATTGTTGAGCTGTTCAAATGATTCCAGTGATAACGAGAAGGACGATTTGGCCACCAAATACAAAATCATCGTTCAAGTGGATATGCACAAAATAGCGGCAAGGCCACGGCTCCTTCCCTATTATGATATGATCAGATGGGCGCTAGACCATGTGGATATCTCGACCAGGACTATTATCAGCAAGCATAAGGTGACGATTGGGACTTTTCGACCAGAACATTTGCAGGAAATGTATCAACTTTCACCCACACCAAACTTTGCGCACAATGCCGAGTTTCTGGAAGGTTTCAAGCGTAAGGAATGCAAGTAATATGGTAGGAACTTGTCTGATCTGATCAAGGATTGGGTCTGGCACCCTAAAAAATTCAGGGTGGATGGTAACGGGATTTATTCGATCTCTTCCTTAGAACCACAATTCAAGTATATAGCAATGATGACCTATAGGTTGTATGGGAAGGAGGACACCGCACACTTTTTCCTCCCATGGGTGCCTCTGATTCATACAGTCGTTGAAGGTTTTTCCTTTGACTAGGACAAACTGTTGTCAGACAGTCTAACCAGTCGGATTACTAAATATCGAGCGCAGAAGGCGAATGGGAAAGCTGCTTCATTTTTCATGTCTACCTACATCATGGACGTTATTTGTTTCATGATTCCTTTCCATCTACTGAGTTGGAGTTGGACTCCATATGATGCTGAACCTATTCAAGTCTATCACTCGAAACTTTGGGAGGACAAGGCCAAAGAGTTCATATACAAGATTTTCAACTGGGTAATGGTACCGATGCATGTCTCCATCTTCGGGAACCCACCTCCCAGGATTTCAGATAGCATCACGACCAACTTGAGTAGTGTGGCTGACTGGTACGTAGAGGCGGAGTTCTCATACATCAGGGTTTTCGGTGCCTCTGTTCCCCCGTATTCTCTACCACTATTCATGCTGGATAGGCTGGTATGTCACGAAACCGCCAAAAAAACTATGATCAGTGGCATAAGCAAAGAGCTCAAAGGCTTTTCGAAGAAGGTATGGCCTCCCTTCCCCATTCATTTTGATACATATTCTTTATTAGATTTCAGACACGCAAAAGCCAAGGATGTGGCCTTGGAGGATATTAAATTGATCAACATCGAGTTTAAGAAACATGACCCACAAAAGGTCATGGGTAATCACATGGCGAATTGTGGCCTAAAAACATACGAACATGAGCATTTATCTCACGATGATATATTCTGAGGGGAGAGATCCTATGTCAAGGTCCTAAGTCAGATTCGAGCCCTGTTGCCCGAGGAGATGGCTGATTTCTTCAAATTTTAGGAACACTAGTAGAGCTGCCTTCCCCAAGTTTTACAGGGTAAGAACCCACTGATTGCAGATATACAACAAACGAAAGCCAAGGGATCCAAAGATTTAGGACCTGACCAGGAGGAATATCAGGAAAAGAAAAAGAAAACTGGGGACCCGAAATAGGAACCTAAGATCCCCAACCCTTCAAGCAAGCCATCGACGATTGTTACCCCAAAGAAATTGTCTAAGTAAATCGAAAGTCCCATTGTTTCTGTCACGCCCCTATAGTCCACGACGGGGATCCCAAACGCGAGATGGATTCTCGACGAAGAACTAATACCCATTACTATAGAAGAGTTGCCTCCAAACGAAGTTTTCTTCGATAATAAGAGAAAGGTTGTTGTGAAGCAAGAGCTTTACCGAGAAGCGTGCATGGTATCCAAAAAAATCAAAATCCTAGCCGATGGGAAAGCCATGAAAAATGAGGAATTTGCAACCCAGATAGCAAGGACATTGGGGGCTTTTGCTGCAACCAATCAATACTCCGTCGGATCCCTAAAAGAACAATTAAAGCAGAAGAACCGCTTGATTAGAACTTTGGAGACTAAGCTAGCTACAATGGAGGCAACTGCCAGAGATCAGGTGAACACGGGTCTAGAGCAAGCCAAGGAAGTCGATCAAGAGGAAATCGAGATGCACAAATCCGATCTCGAGAAAACACAGCTATCGGCCCAGACCAATCAGTCACAAATAAGCCAACAAGAATAATTGATAGGGTAGTTAGAGGAAAAATTAAATTCCACCGAGAGCCAGGTTATAGATATCAGGATATTCCAATCCCAAGCCATTGAAATCCAAAAAACAGTGTCAGTAGCTCAGCAAGATTTACTTGCTAAAGTGGAAGCCATTCAAAACCATTTCTTGATCATTGATCAAGTACTGGAAGACATCTCTTTGAGAGAAAGAGAAGCTGGGGTGGCTCGGGTCACTTTCCAATAGGTTTTTATAGCCACGATGAAAAAGGAAATGGGCAGTAGTTCCAAGGTTTCCATCCCATAGCAGACTAGAGGTAACATCTTGTTGAAGGCATGGGAGCGTAATATATTAGAAAGAAGAGAACAAGCTAAAGAGGTAAGAAACTCTTGTGAAGAAACTTTCAGCTTGATAGATGAAAGTTTGTTTGGTATCGATAATGAAAGCACCGCTGGGATATTGGGCCGGATCGATATAGCCAAGCACCTGCTCAATATCAAGGAGAACGAGGAAAAAGAGCGGGTTGAAATATCACAGATAAGCCAGACTGGTATAGTCCAAGTGGATAAATGGTTAATAAAACCAAGTGTACAATTATGTTCTATCATCACCGAAGACCGAGAAGTAGGAGTAAGGTTGCCACAGTTAGCGAAGGTTTGTTACACTTTTGAGGCAAACAACCAAGCAGAGCCTTCCAGGTTGATAGCCCAGTTGGTGGAGAGGTGCGTCACTTGCACCAAGCAAGCAAAGGGGCAGGTTTTCGGTACCAAATAATGACAAGTGTTTGCCTGTTCTATTTTTAGAACCTGAAGAGTAAAGAAAGGAAGGTGCTCCACCCGTATGAAAGAGGACAAAGACAAAGACGAATCACTTGAATTTCCCATTTTGTAACCGAAAACTTCTGGAACAATTGAGATTCTAGCATATAGAAGTTTGTATAAATATGCATTTTGAGGTGAGAATAGAGGCTGGACCTTTCTTGCCGATTGTAATAGAGAATTTTTTCCTATTGAAAATTAATAAAAAGCAATCCGAAGATTCTTGATTCTATCAAGACTGAGTTATGAGTTTGTTTCCTCTGTTATCTTATATTAAATTTCATTTTGCATATATATTTCTGATGAATGCTTCACTGCAATTTAGTATAACCTCTACTGTGGTGATTAACTTTTAGCCATCTAATCGTTTGTAGTTTTTCCTCTGTATCAACTATCAGTAGGTACAAGACCTGTGAACTCTTTAGATCTTTATATTTTATGCTTCGTCAAATTTCTTCTTGTATTTTTTCTTCTTCTGTTTACAGGGTGAGATTCTCCCTCGATAGGATCCTCACATTATAGATAGCTCGATGTTTTCTCACATTCCATACACAATTTATTAAAAGTTAACTCAGTTATAGGAAAAGGCTGTTCGTTTGCATTGTATCATTGATTTTGGATTTGAATGTTCTCTTTATATGATCAAAAAATTGAGGCAGCATCCTAAACCTCGAACTTTCTTTTAAATTTCCTGTTCCTCTATGATTGTCCCCATTGCTAGACAGCCTAATATTGAACCCGGCTTGTCGGATCAAACCAAAATCGCTTTGAACCTTTTTGACACCATTCTTAAAACAACCACCACCTGAGTAGAATTCAAACGTTCATGGGCCGCAATTGAACGAGATATAAGAATCCAGGAAGTTTTGGAAGCAAGACAGAGACTACTAAGAAATCATCCTTATCTTCCTTCCCGAAGGTTGATCCTTCCCCTTTTATCTTTCAAACCACTTTCGGATGCCTAGACCCCATACTTTCTAGCCTTATGTACAGACTCTAGAACAACATAAGACATAGGAGTCGAAGCTTGACACAATATTTTATTTTTTATTACCGTGTAGCGCCGAAGATCCTAATATATTTCAAATATTCTTTTGTTGACATATTCAAGATTATTTGTGAGTTTATATGCTAAGTATAGCACTGTGGATTTTTTGTGTCAAGAAATTATTTGGTTAAGTGTTTTATCACAACGCACACTAATTCATGTAGTTTATGCACAACAAGGTAAGTTTTGAGAGTTCAGTCACAATTTGTTTTGGCATGCAGTATTTACAATTGCACTGCATAGAGTCTATCTGTGCGTTGTAGATCGGGGAAATTCTCAGAATAAGGTAGGGAGAGTTTTAATTATTTTAAGGTCAAAAATGCGATAACAACTTTGCCTGCTCCAAAACAACAATTTTATGAGCATGATTTCTTAGTTTTGAATATTTGTTATCAATAAAGAACCAATTTATAAATGCAACGTTACAACCACGCAAATCCAGGTGTAGGAAATTGAATCAAATGGAAAAAGAGTTACCTAAATGGAGTATTTCTCTATACAACAAGCGCCCGACGTGGTCCAATTTCTTGTCACGTGCCACAAACTATCTTAAGTCAACTTAGTTATTAATTACTATAATTTAATATATCTGGTCAACCCAAATTCCACTATAAAATCGATGAGTAATGACGACTGGTCTCAATTCCGAGTGATCTACTAGACTTCAACCCTATTATTACTAAAGCGTTGCTCCCTATTCTATATATCCGGCCCTAATAAATACAATAACAATGACTGAACCATAATTATCTTCACTCAAACCTTACATCCTGAGCAAGAGCGTAGGTGGTTCTCCCTAAATTTAGGTCATTGGAAACATACTAACAATAGTCATAAACCACATGGTTTGGTGAACACCCATCCCATGTATCGTCAATCCATCTAGTAGCCAATCAATCGAACTATTTTAAGGAATATTGATTATTAATTATTGTCACTTAATATGTCTGGTTCATGCAAATTCCATTGTTAACCTCTCAAGGTTGACCACCCTATTAAGAAATCCTTTGTCTCTCTCCCTCGGTTTGAATAAGTAGAGAATAATTTATCGATGTGATTCAAAGGAATAAGAAGAGAAATGTGGAAACATCCAGATATACATACATATCCCAATATCTTGGTACCCTTTATCTCATCTTTCTCCTCAGTGTGTCACCAAAATTGGTTGGGAAACGTGTGTCGGATTATAGACCCTTATATGCATCTGCATCCATGATTTGATTTTTGTCCATAGATAGATCTCTGCAGTGAAAACAAGCAAGGACTTATTTTATATAAACTTAGATTTA
>SNQJ01S0084275.1:6285-40926 GCA_010110895.2 Picea sitchensis
AAATTTCTCTTAGATGGCCTCCTTCTCTTGCTGTGCAGCTCGACGCTAATCTATGATTTCCTCCTGTGCTTTCTTTAGGGCCTGTGTGGCCTACACTGTTACTTCTTCCGTTTTTCGAAGGTGTACTTCGACTATGTCGACAATCCTGTGGAGTTGAACTGATTCATATCCTACTTCTGTTGTTCCTTCTAGTATGGGCATAATGGAGACTGCGTGGTTAGAATAAAGTACTCGTTGCACTCCTTGGAGCCTACCTTCAATTCTGTCGTACATCATTTGTTGCTTGGCCTCCTACTTTTCTGTAATTTCTTCTATGGCTTCATTCAAAGTTGCGAGGAGAAAGATGAAGTCATCGGGGTTGAGCGTTGTCTTCATCTTGGTCATGATCACTTTTGATTTCTTCTTAGAGGAAGACTTCGAAGGTGACCCTTTTCTCTTCTTTGGAACTTTGACTTCTTCTTCTGGTTGTTGTTCGAATTCCTCTAAGTCGTCATTGTTACCTTCTTGATCGGGTGTGATTGAAGATATATTTACAGAGTAGCTATCTACATCCTGAACCTCTTCAAGCTTCTTTGTTTCCTTTGTCTTCTTTGTCTTCTTCATCTTACTGGGCCTAGGTGTGTCCTACATAGCTTCTGGGTTGTCAATATATGAAATGTTTGTCGGATATGTTGGAACAAGGAGGTCCACCAACCATTCCTTGGTGATTTCTTCTAGGTCTTCTTCGATCAGCTTATAATAGGACTGAATTTGTTCTTGGTGTTCATTAGAGCGTGGAGTTAGGTATATAAAGTGGTGGTCCCCAATGAACTTTATCAAAGGCCAGAACCTTTGTAACATGTTAGGGGTTATATGAGGTTCACCCCCTATGGCTGCTTTCAGTTGGTTATAGTATCTGTGAAAAATGGAATTTGATTGCAACTGCTTTCTCATGTTCTCCGAGTACCATAAGTTATTGAACTTCATAGCTAATGGTTCGTATGGGTCGAGGTCAAGGAAGTTTTCACCTTCTGGTAGCTCCCATGCAACAAAGGTGATCAATATTAGCAGCCAACTAAAGTGGAATTCATGCCCCTGGTCCTAGGCTTCTCTACAGTCAATTTCTAGCTGATTGACCAAATATTTTACCCAATTCATTTGTAGTCCTTCCGCACACTTCCCTGCGAGGTCAACTACAAAGTTGGATACTTGTGTAGGTCTATTATTACATACCATCTTCCCTACTATCAGCTGACATGTGAGGCACACTGTGCCACTCTCGATAGAGGCTACCTTGTAACCTCATGTGCCTTTTTCAACATTTCCATAAGCCTCTTTAATATTTTGTGAAAGAGTGTGGTCCACGGTCTTTCCAGGGAAGTAATCATGGGGATCAGGGCCCTGCATGCTAAGCCCGGTAATCCTGTTGATCAGTGCCAGATCAACATTTATGCGACGGTTTAACCACAACTATCCTTCGTGGTAACTTGCTAGCAGTAATTTCACACAAGCATTCACCTCCTGATGTCTGCCAAAGTGCGATATTTTCGTAACATTAAGCAGAGTAGACTGCGTAAGGTTCATCGTCCATTGTTGAGGGATGATCTTCGAGTTTTGACCCTTAGTCCTCGTTAAGTACTTAGATGGTGCGAGCATGCTGTAGGATTTACGGTCTCCCAGGTTGAAGTCACAAAACTTCAACGCTGTAACCTTGTCTTGATCTGCCCAGTAGGTGCAAACTCCTTTTGGTAGATATGCAAGGACTAGGGTGTATTCAAAGTCTCTAGGGAAACTGTCCCTGTTAATCTCACCACTTAAAGGGGGAATGTAAGCTGGAAGGATGGCTGGCACTAACTTTGCATTGGTTGCATCATCCCTATGCTTAGTTCTCAATATTGGGTCGGCTCAAGATGTTCCAGCTTGAGCAGTCGATGGGGAGGCTGCCACACCTCTTGATGATGAGGCTTGGAATCCAGTGGACATCCCTCTTTCCAACATGACTCTTTCTATCCTTAAGCTATCAAGTACTTCTCTCACCGATTCTTCTGCTGTGCTAAGTTCATCGGACATGTAAGATCGGGATCACTGTCTCAGGTTGTCAATGGACTGTCGGTACCGTAATCAGATAGAGAATAAAACTGGAGTAATCACTATTTCATAACACGGGTATTCTATAAGATCAATTTCTCAATTGGAAAAAGTGTCTTCTTGGCATGGCGCGACGGAATAAGTAAGTAACTTTGCAACAGACTGCTTGCAATGGATATGAATCTTCCATGACCATTGATCTATCCATTAAGGTGAGGTCCAATGGTCTAGCGGTAACCCATAACTACTTTTTGATCCATTCGAAGCGGCGGTTGAACGGGTATATCGGTTCCAAGGACTATATTCCTTCGTCGTGGTCAAGTACTCTATGTCGTTGTTCTGATATCTCGGTGAAGCTCCAATTCTGTAATTCTTCTTGTTGCGAAGTGTCCTCTAGAACCTCTTTTAACCTTACAATATTATCCCTTTTCTTTCTTAACTTCCTAGCCTTCTTCCCAATGAGCCTCATCTCAGTAATGCTTTTACCATTCTAATGTTTATCTTCTGTGGTCTTAGTTACTTTGCGTTGTTGAAAATCTTTCCTAGGGTTTCTTGATAATACTTCTTCTGTATCAAAAATAGGCAACTCGATCTTATGCGGAGCCTCAAGTGTTCTCTTAGCTTCGACATCGAAGTTGATAACATTAAATATCTACGATCTGCTCTTCTATTCTTCAATCAAGTGCGTGATCCTTCTGGTCATAAAGTCTTTTAACTCTTGCTTCTTCTGTTCCAAAACTTTTTCTTCTTCTTTTCGTCTGGCTTGTTCTCTATCAACCCAAGGTTTTCCTATGAGCATGGTAAACAGGGTGCTATCTTCAACAAATTTAATGATCTCAAAGTCTTCCTCTGTTGAAGTTCCATTGACAATCATAGGTATCTGAACGAGCCTTCCACATAGTTTTGCTAGCTTTCCTCTGAAGAAACTTGTTCCTCCTAGGGAAGGGATCATGGCAGGCTTTCCTATAGCTTCCCAAGTTCTTTCTAGCATAATTTTCAATTGTGTTTCTTCATCAAGAGTACAGTCAATGTCAAAGTCCCCAATTCTTGCTTTGATTTTCTCCTTTTCTTTGAATATCTATGATAGCCTAACATGTTGGTGGTCATTCAAGGTATCTTTCATCTGTAACAATATCTTTTATGATTCTTTCTAGGTTTCTACTATAATCTTGGTCTCTTGATCTCCTTAAGGGTTTTCTTGATCCATATTCATCTTCTCGTGCCTAGAAATCATTCTAGGAAAATCCAAGACTTCATGGTCCATAGCCTTTCAATATAGGCAACTAGGTCTTCTCCCAGGGAATTCCTAAGCAAGATGTCATGGTCTTCTGCAACTATAACAGAGGGTTAATCCTCTCTTTCATTTAGATGTTCCCCAAATCCTTCTATACTACGCACCAGGATCATGGTGGCTAGCCTGCAAAAAACTCTTTCTAGGATCCTGCATCCACTTGTTAGTCCAGACATTCTTTCGATGCATAGGTATAACATATCTATCACTATACTTATCAGATCTATTCATATCAAACTTTATTTCATCTATTAATGCCCTAGTTTTGAAGCTAGGACAGAATCTATCAAACATACCTAGATCCATGCTTTAGAAACAAAAAATTTCACTTATCTTACTTCTACAGAGCACAAAGCTTTTAAATCTAAGAAATTTTGACTACTCTTACCGTTATCAGGGCACAGAGCTTGCAAATCTTACCTCTTTTCTATGAATCTGACCTTTTTCTTCACAGATCTGACTTCTTTTCCTGTAGATCTAACCTTTTCCCTTCAGATCTGACCTCTTTTCTTCAGATCTGACCTTTTCCCTTCAGATCTGACCTATTTTTCTTAGCACAAAGCTTCACAAGTCAAACAAAATACTGTGCACTAGGGCAATAGATCTATGCACAGAGATTACTTCGCATAAATATTTTTCTTCTTTAGTTCCCAGCAATCACAGTTTAAGGTCCCAACAACAGAACCATTTGTTGGCACAAGGGCAGACCCAGGGTTCAACGCTCAAGAGCGCACCAACAAAACCCTAACTATTGGCCCCTTTAGCAACACCTGCGAAGCAGATGAAGTCTCACCCGAGGTAGAGGCAGGGGTGGTTGTAGGACTCAGGTGTCTGCAACCTTAGCTGGGACACAGACCTGTGATTATATTTCTTACAGTGCACTTAGCATCAGTTATTCCTTAACATACATTCATTAATACACTTCGCAAAAATCACAAAGCAGCACAGTAATTACTCAGATCTAGCACTTAGCAATGATAAACAGGTTATATTGAATATATTAATCACTTAAAATCTTATGTATCATATCTAGCATGCATTCATATCTCATAAGCACAAAGCATCAATAGATCTATCTAAACATATCAGAGCCCTTAGCAAGAGAGAGACAAACACGTCAGCACAATACACAGAGTTATCGTGGTTCACCCCCACCCTGGGGCTACGTCCACAAAGTCTTCTTCTGTTATTATATTATGTAAACCAAGTTACAACACAAAGCCTTCAAGATCCTACCCCGCCTAGGAAAAGAGATCTGTGCAGCTTGCTAGATCCTCTTTCCCCAGGTAGATCCAAGCACTAAGTCCTCCCTTGACCCATGCACTCAACACTTACAATACTTACAGTAGGCACAAAGCTCTTACAGTCACACAGATGTCTAATCACATAGATCTAATTTATGCATTAATCCATTCACTTTACATCACACAACCCCATTTTCATACACATCTCCTATCCTTCTATTTATACACACAAAAGGCCTAAATAAGGGTCGATATCCCTTTCCCATTACAATATTTCCAAAAATCCTAAAAATCCCTAAAAAGGGGTGGAGATCCCGTGATCTCCTCTTCGCCATGTGCTCCTTATTTGACTGGATGTCAGAGTACTAAAAATGGTCAAATATGACCAAGTATTCCTCAAAACTTGGTCAAGGGCCAACAATTGTCCTTCAGGAATTTGACTTAGATTTTGTTTCGACAAAATCCAAAAAGTCACTGGTCTTTGCGGAACTCATCTCGGAACTTCCATTCGATTCAAGTGATGTTATGCCCGAAGAGTCTCTTACTCAAGGAGACATGTTTCTGATCGCATCTTTGGACCCTTGGTATGGAGATATATTGGTCTATCTCCAGAATTTGAAGTGCCCCACCTCTGCTTCTCATGATGAGCATCTCCGCATACACCATCAGGCTAAGAACTATCTCATACTCAAAGATACTTTGTATCGTCGAGGTGTAGATTGCATACTTCATTGATGCCTCACTCATGAAGAAGCAGAAATCGTGCTTAACGATTTCCATACTAGAGCATATGGCGGTCATTTGTCTAGGATGGAAACAACCCAAAAGATTCTATGAGCCAGTTACTTATGGCCGACATTAATCAAACGTTGTATTGAATCAGTCAAGAAGTGCCACCCATGTCAGATCTTCTCTCGGAAGATGTGGGCACACCCCGCTCCCATGTTTCCCATCATCATTGTTGGTACCTTCACCAAGTGGGGGATTGATTACACTACATGCAAGCCCCCTTCAACAAGGGGGCATTGTTATATCATCATAGTCGTAGACTACTTCATGAAGTGGGTCGAATCTATGCCAACGTTCAAGGATGATGGAGAGACTGTCGCTCTCTTTTTGTTCAACCAGATCATCGCAAGGTTCAACGTCCTGAGAGAGATTGTCTCTGACCATGGCAGTCACTTTCAGAACACAATTATGTCTGAGTTAACATCAAAGCTTGGGTTGAAGCAAGAACATTCGTCACCCTACTACCCACAAGCAAATGGTCAGGTGGAAGTTGTAAATAAATCTCTTAAAACCATCCTACAATGAACGATCAATTCGGCCAAGTCAAATTGGCATTTGATGTTATACTTGACATTATGGGCCTACCGAACGTCTGTTAAGATTGCAACCGGTTTCTCACCTTTCCAAATTGTTTATGGGCTATAAGCAGTCTTGCCTATTGAGTGCCAGATCCCATCTCTAAAGTTGGCAGTACAGTTATTTCTAGACACTTCACCACTTGAAGAGAGTTTATTATACCTCGAGCAACTCAATGAGCATCGTTGTGATGCAGCCTTGGACAACGAGGCTCACAAAAAAAAAATCAAGTGTCAGTATGATCGGTCCATTCGTCCTCGAATTTTCTCTGAAGGTGACCTTGTCCTGGTCTATGACCAAGATAAGGACCCCCTGGGGGAAGGCAAGTTCAAACCCATGTGGTTCAGACCTTTCATCGTAAAAGAGGTTCTTAAAAAGGGCACTTATTTTCTGGTAGAATTTGAGGGAAATTCTTTGGCAGAGCCTAGAAATGGGCTCTACCTCAAGTAGTATTACTCATAGGCGGGTCACCTTGGGTAACTTTTTGTAACATATGTATAGTTCATGTACATTTGCATTTTTTAGTTTTTGGTTTTGTGGACGTGTCATTTTTGATGTCATCTTTTTCACTGTGGCAGATGTCAAGTGAATCAGAGGTGTTCGTTGGGTTTGTGAACAATGCTTGTCGACACTCTCGGAGGCTTGCTTCTGTGGCTTAGGTGATTTTCACACCTCAAGGCCAACTGCTATCTTCATGAGGTATATGTTTAGGTGACACCACAAACAATATCGCTGAATACAGTGCATTTCTAAAGTTTCTTCGTGATGCTTTGTCGCATGGTATCTCTCGCCTCCGGGTATATTTAGACACTCAGCTAGTTCTGTCTCAGTTGAATGGAGTTTACCGCATTTACAATCCAACTCTACACTGACGGTTCCTTAGAGTACATCTCTTAGAACAAAGCTTTGATTGCATTACATATATCCTTGTTCCTAGGATATTGAATCAAGTTACAGATGCTCTATCTAATCATGTATTAGATTGGCACATTGCACACATATGAGGAAAATATACACACGCACATGAAAATACATTTGTAAAGTAGATGTAATCCATAAGACATAAAAAAGACATAAAAATCCATATATAATATCAAAAGTATCAGAGTACATGGGTGGGCGCAAGTGCCTCAAAAATATGTCCAGTAAAGAGTCACAGGGCTTATGCCCTCAAAAATATACAAAAGGTGCCCTCGGCACATCGATAGTCTAGCATAACTAAGGACGGGGCCTGTTGGCCTCGTTGTACTGAACAAAGGCATTTTCCAAATGCCAAAAAATATGGATCCAAGTCTGTGGCACCCCAACTACATGAGGCTGCATAGATGGCAACAAATCCTCGATCTCTGCCATGGGGACTGTGCGAGTGAGCAAGGTAAGGTTCTACTCTACCTGTCTCAAAACTCTCTTAGCCTCACCGGCTGGAGGTCCCCCTGCTGTTGTTGGTCCATTGGTTGTGACTGGTATGGCCTCTAGTTGAGGACGTCGCCTAGTCCTCGCAAAGTCCACTAGACACACCGGACCCACATCTTCACATAACATACACATATCTGTCAAATACTCTGATATATAAAAAAAAATTGATATATATATATAAAAACAACATAAAAATTAAATAACTTTGAAAAGCAAGCTTACCTATCTCTCCTCATACCACTCTAGGAGGTATTCCCATGTCAGGGTCCCTGGAAAAGTCAATTCTGACATACGGATAGTCCTCTATCATTGGAATCTACCGAGACCACCAATAAAAAATCTTGTCATCGAAGGCCTTGATAGTCCTCCCTCCCCCCTGTTGCGGCAACAATGTTGCCCATCTATTTACTGCTGGAGAAGAGGCTACGTGCCCTCATACAATCTCCCTTGGACTCAGAATAGGCACCCTCTTGAAGAAGAAATCACAAAGGATAGTACCAAATCCAAAGTTTCTGTGCCTCCACATCCGACACTCTATCAACTGCCTTTTCATGCAGTCTAGTAATGTAGTACTCCAGTCAAAAATTTGTGCATTTAAGCACTGAACCGCACAATTCATGTGCGCCCGGGAAGCCTGGTGTAAAGCTACAGATCCATTAATCCTCCCAATGAGTATAACTATCGCTTTCAACGATAGGTTGTTGATCTTATGAACTGACACCTGAGTGCCCACCATGTCAGTACCTGCCTCGCAATGGAGGTTAATCAACTCCGCTATGTTGTGAGGCCCAAAAGGAAAAGTGAGAAGGTTGATTGGTTCCCCTCTCCTTGAGAGTTCAGTCAGAAAGTAGATATCTGCAGTTTTTGGAGTCAATGAGTGTCCCTCAAGCATGAATGCCTCCGCATCTGGGTTCCAGTAATCAATCAAGGCATTCAACAAACTAGGTTGTGCCCGCATAAATGCACTCTAGAAAAACTTAAATAAGCCACATTGAGCTAGTGAAGCTACAACATCATGTTCATCTGAGACCGCAACATCAAATTCCTCATGCGCTCTCTCCCTCCAGTGAACATACATCCTACAATTGACAAGTCCAGGGGGTATTAGCCCTTGCATTTTTTATTTTTTTTCTTATCTTAGAGGGTATATGTGGCTATAATGCACACATTCACATGTGCACACGTGCAATCTTTCCTCTGCACGCATGCACACACGGGCTGTCGTAAGACAGCCCGCGTATATGTAGGGCCTACCTTTTAAAAGGTCAGCGCCCCCTCAAAAAACAAAAAGAAATGCATAAATGAAGAATTGAGATGAAAGGGGGGTTAGTATGTACTTACTTGGTCCAAACAGAAGTTCGTTTCGTCCACTAAAGCTCATGGAACCAATTCTTTTCACAAAGGGGTATTTTTGGATTTTAATCAATTTCTCAATTAACAATGGTGATAATGAGCTGCCAGCTTCTATTTATAGACTTTTTGGCCCCTTTTTGTCATTTTTTGGGCCCTTTTGTCATTTTTTCTAAATGGAAAATCCTTTAGTATGGTTCAGGAGTTATCTATGGATTGTTACGATAAGTTTTACTTTGGGTATTGGGAAACGTTTTGGAGATTTGGGTCTTTTTAAAGGTCCTTTGGTAAAAAATTATTTTTCCAACTTGTTGCATTTAAGTTAGGATTCCACCTCCACTTTTTGCATCTCGTTGTCTTTATCACTACGCCATAGGATCAACCTCACCAAGTTGTGACACGGAACCCTCATTGTTTCTTTAGAAGTGTCGTAATTTAGTGGTAGAGCCTACCTTAACATGGATTCCCTAGGTAGATCCTGGTTGCATTTTGGTGTCCATGTTGTCAATAATGACTATAGTCTTGGGAGTTCTTGTTAGTTTTATCCTGATTACAATTTTGAGCCTCATTTGCATGATGCATTATCACTCTTGACCTCACCCTCAGGACTCCCAAAACACAACGGGTCTTCTTTTGATCCCTTTTTAGACCCTCTAAAAATGAAAATATTGCCGAGCGATCTTGTTGACCTTCACGCTCGTTAAACTGAAATTTGAAGTCACGTCTATCTAGCGGTATTTTACCCCTTTTTCGGTCCATATGGTCAACTGTACGAACAAAGGTATACTATAGGGGCCTCGGTTCTCTAGAAGAGTATTCTCAGGTATAATTTTACCCCTTTTTCGGGCCTGAGGGACTAAATTTATGAAAAAGGAACCCCCTCAGAGTCCATAGTTAAGCTTTTTTCAGACTCCCTAAAATTGAAAATATCGCCGAGTGACCTTATTCTTTCACACTCGTTAAAATGGTCTAGAAGAACATTCCCGACGGAGTCCATAGTTAAGCTTTTTTCAGACTACTTAAAAATGAAAAAATTGTCGAGTGATCTTGTCTTTATCACACTCGTTAAAATGGTTTTGAATAGATGTTTGGTCGGTGCTAGTTTACCCATTTTTCAAACAGACTAGACTATATTTGAAAAAGGTACCCCAGTGGAGTCTCCTTTTATGCTTTTTCAGACTCTCTAAATATGAAAAAATCGTCGAGCTTACCTTCTCTGGGCTCGTTAAAATTACATCGAAGGATGTTACCATTATGTGTCTTATTAAAACCCTGTAGCACTTTGCCTCTGCGTCTTGACACCTTTGGCTCATGGAGGATTTTTCCTGAGTGTCCTTTTCCTGCATATGTCCCTTTGCCCTGAGAATCCATGTGTTTCATGAACTTGGAACTAGTATGTCTGTGACACTCGATCCTCCTTTGTAACGTACCATTCTTTTGTTCTTTTTCAAGCTTTCCAAAATTATTGAAAAAGACAAAAAAAATCAAATATACCCCAAAAAGAGGAAGGGAAAAGTATTTTCTTTTTATTGGCAGCACAATGAGTCACTCTTGGACAAAGCACATCCTTTCGTTTGTTCATCAAGCCCTGGGATTTAACATGACCTTAGGAAGATGTTCTCGCTACATAGAGTTGTGTCCTCCTTCATTTGGTTATTCTTCCAAACATATGGAGAGTTTGCAGTGCCTCCTGCATCGTGAACTTATGTCAAAATATCATGCTTCTTGAATCTCATATTTTGTCATGCTATTGTCCAAGGGAATTCATTACCAAGATTTATTCGGCCCCCTCTACAGATTGTCTCTTTCCCTCATGCCCGTCCATCCCAAAATCCCAATCAATTCTTTGTTCGAAATCAATGAAGCCCTCAACCTAATCACCAAGATCCTCTAGTTCGTTCCTGACAAGCCGTCGAAGACCTCTGGGTAGTACAGTCGTACACACATATTACACTCCTACCTGAGTTATGAATATTTTGAAGTTGTTGCTCGAGATATGAAGACCTCATCTCTAGCCATTGGGCCTTATCATCTTCTAGAAGATGGATACTATGCATGTATATCTTTTTGATTTCGAAATGTAGATCCGCTGTGTATTTCTGGTGGCTACACTTTATATAGTTATATGACATGGATCTGTAGTGTATTTGGTTGGAATCCATGATTTTATTTCATCCCAAGCATGGGTATGCTCGCCTCGGTGAGACAATTGTTATTTTGCAGATGGCACCTCTTGAATTCTGGGCCCTGGGCTCACTTGTTTGGTATGTTGGTGAAGATTGATAATGTATTTCGGCCAACAGATGCTCTTCTGACCTCACACATTAGGGGGCATATGTTATAACCCTAAATTTCACCAGACATGCTTACCTAGCATTAGGCCATCTCATTTTCCTTCTTTTCCAAGCCATTACTGAACAACTTCTTAAAAAACACCCTTTTTGAGGGCATACACGCCCTGCTCCACTACTGCACGCATGTGTACGCTGGTTGACCCACTACATCCCACATATACCTAAAAAGCATGAAAAATGGAAAGTTGCAGACAGAACACACACTTTTGGGTAAGTTAACTAAACCGTTTGACCGCCCATAGCCGGTCACTTGACCAAATACCTATCCCTTTCTAGCCTATAAACGAAGCGGTAGAGGTCCCATTTGGAAGGAGGAAAATAAGAGTAAAGAAACTCGACCCGATTTTACATTCCCCTTGTCCCGACCTTTTGCAACCATTGTGTGAAGAGAAGAATATATGAAAGAAGTTGGAGTACAGTTGAAGAGGATCCCAGGACCAAATTCAAGGAGCAGTGGTCGATCTCACTATTGTAAGGTATTCTTGTGAGATTAATAAAAGAAGTACTTTTCCTGTCCCGCCATACGAGGTGTTTAATGTTTAATATTGATTATATTTTGATAGAATCTCTAACCCATTAGTTCATAGATAAAATGCATGCTTGGATTTATTTGTTTGTCTGTTTGTGAATGAAGTTCAGCTTTGGGAGGAAACTTGCAGTCAAGGAGCAATCGAAAGTGAAAGTATCTACATCAAACGTGGAAGTCAAGGTATAGTGAATTGATCATTTTATCTTTGTATTTACATATGAATAATGGGGTTTATGATTGGGATGATGGTAAGAAGTAGGAGACTTTAGGTCATTTTTGCATGCATTACAGAACCCTTAATGCTAGTCCGTAGGGGGATTTTCCACCCACAACAAGTCGTTCGATCATTTTGGGGATATTGTATTCCAGAGTTTTTGGTATGTTGGAAGCAACAAAGTCCTGAAGGAAAAATAACCTGAAATCACGTAAACCACTCATCTCAATGAGTAATTAAATATTGTTGATTTGAAGGAAGCGCCTCCATAGAATCTGGTTCCTATGAAAATAACAGAGTTTCAAGATCGAGTTTAAAAGATGAAATTGATCCATTTATGTGATCAATTTATGAAGAGTCTTCACGATAAAAATAAATAAACAATAGTTAATGATTATGGTGAAGTTAATTGAAGAGGTGAGATGGTCTAAACTAAAGGACATGATGTTTTTAAATATCACACCAGTTTGAAGATTA
Source organism: Picea sitchensis (assembly GCA_010110895.2). Classification (NCBI taxonomy): domain Eukaryota; kingdom Viridiplantae; phylum Streptophyta; class Pinopsida; order Pinales; family Pinaceae; genus Picea; species Picea sitchensis. The sequence goes on from SNQJ01S0084275.1 coordinate 18,593, forward strand.
TATAAACTAGAAAGAGTGGGAGAAGAAAGTGTCTCAGCAGTCCAAGTCAGAAGATCAATAACTGAAGCAGAGTCCAGGAAGAAATACAAATACCTATGAATTAAGGGTGGTTGGGTGGTGTAAGGGTAGGTTGGTGCCTACAAATGGATTTGGTGCAGGTTGGTTGTCATTGATGTCAACCCTTGAAGAAAACCCTGCAGCATAAAGGTTTGGGTAATGGACCCAAGATTGTTTGATGTAAATATGATTCATTATTGTCTTGTCATGGTTGATAAGAAGTAACTATGGATGAACTCCAAAGTGGTCCCCTTATGGTGAAATCCCTCACGGGAAGTTGCTTTGCGGAGTAAGAGAACCCATGCTTAATTGTGGAATAATGAGATGAAGGATAATGAATTTGTCAGGTAAAATATCCTATATGGATAGTGCTTATCATTCCATTTCTGGTGGTATGTGGAACGTCACATAAATCCTCACGGTTAGAGAGTTATGGCCATGAGAAGTTGGAGACCCCAGGTTTGGGTAATGGACCTAAGTTTGTTTGATGGATAACGGTATAAGTTATGATATATTTTCAGATAATATGTTTGGGTAATGGACTAAGTTTGTTTGATGGATAACGGTATAAGTTATGATATATTTTCAGATAATAATAATATTCTATATGATAGTACATGTCATTCCATTTCTGGTAGTATGTGGAATGTCAAAGAATTGTTAAGAACCAAACATCAATATAGCATAGAAAAACCTCAGAAAGTACTCAAATGAAAAAAGATAATTTCAGATAATGCTTTCCTCTTCGAGGGGGCAACTCCTTTTACCCCACCAACAACCAAGCACAAGATGATCCAAATGAAAATGTCTCCTTGGTATATATAGGAGACTAGGAGGTTTAATGGCCTAAAGTCTACATAAATAAAATAATATTCATTCCCAATATGCTCCAATTAAGGGTAATGAGCCAATATTAGGGCTTAACATGCCCCTTGGAGACAAGTGTTGTCCACAACACTCGAGTAACTCGATGCTTTTGTATAAAGACTCATCTTCCTAAGTGGAATCTTCAACTGGTAGTTTTCTCCATTTAATGAGATAATCTGAAATGGATCTATTCCTTAGTTACGAATTCTTGTAATGCTGATGGATTCAAAGCCCCAATATGATTTTACCTTCCTCATTAATCTCTGGTAAAACAGTTTGAACTGAAATCTTGTCACCTATAACCTTCTTTTAAGCATTGTGAAACATGGAAAACTGGGTGTGCACTCATGAAGATGCAGCCCAATTTGTATGCTATAGTAAATTAATTTTTGCAACACCTTATATGGGCCATAGTACTTTTGGTGGGATAATTTATTATCCTTCTCGCTCTTCTGTTTGAGGGACATTTGTTTGTGTATTGTAGTCTTAAAATACCCAATCTCCTACTTCAAAACTCTTATCTCCATCCTTATGTTGACTGCTTGTTGTTTTATGATTCTCATGGCTATGGTCAGGTTGTCCCTCAAGATTTGGAGAATTTGTTGTTTATCTCGAGCGTGATCCTCCACCGCTTGAACCTTAGATTTTTCTTTAGGAGAAGAAGTGATGGAAGGAGGGTGGTATCCATAAAGTGCCATAAATGGTGTCATTTTGTTGTAAAGGTGAAAGGAAGTGTTATACCACCATTCTCTACCAAGGGTAAACTATTTGAACCATCAGGTTTGCTTATCGAGACAAACAACTTAAGGTAGCCTCCTTCCATTTGTTCACTATCTCAGCTTTGTTCATCAGATTGAGGGGATGATAGGATGAGCTATGAGTCAATTGAGTACCCAAACAAGAAAAATACCTTGTCCAAAAAATGTCCCGCGGAATATGGGACTGTCACCAATAATCTTTGGGCTACCATGTAGCTTTGAATCCACTCATGAATGCGGTAATGTACTGTAGCTTTGAAGGGATGAGATAGTGCACAAAAGTGTGTATACTTGGTCAGCTTCTATCAACAATCACCATGATGACACTTCTTCCTTCAGACTTTGGTAACACAGTGATGAAATCCATGAAAACCTCCCCCCAAATACGGATTTGGATGGATAATGGTTGTAAAATACCCGGGTCTTAATTTTGTTTCCACCTTATTTTGTTGGCAACCACATATCTCTCACAAACCTTGAACATTAGTTTTAAGGCCATCCCAAAAAATCCTTCTTGACTCTATGGTGGTTTTCAAAAATCCCGAGTGCCTCCTACTAGAGAGGTGCGCAATTCCAACAGTACCTTTTGTTTGGGTTGCTGGGAGTTCTACATAAATAGGCCATTTGTACCATAGTGAATCGCTTTTTCCATGTAAATGTATCCGATGCACTAGAATCCTTCATTAAGAACCTTTTGAATGAGAGTCCACACTTTTCGGCTATTTTCCATTCATCCTTGCTTCTATTATCCAATCGGGTTGGATGATCGAGATAGAACAACAAAGGCCTCAACATCTTCATCATCCTTCTTGAGAGTGCATCCTCACAAACATTTTGCTTCCCTTTTATATAAGTAGGATGATTTCACAATCATAGCCCAATATCTTGCTACCCATTTGTTGTTCTTCAAAGATAGTCTTTGTTCCAAGAAGTATTTAAGACTATCATGATCCTGCTTTTGACCTTGAAGTGCCTACCAATTAGGTAAGGACACCATTTTTTCAATGCATGTAGTATTTCCATTATTTCCTTCTCATAAATGGGTTTGTGTAAGTCCCTTCCTGAGTGGTCGACTCTCAAAAGCTAGGGGCCTTCCTTCATTGGGTCAACACCACCCATTCTCCCCGAGGCATCACATTCCACAAAGGTTTTTGTGAAGTCCGAGGGTCATGACAGGAGCTTTACACATCACTCTTTAAGTTGTTCAAAAGCTTTAGTTGCCTCTGAGTCCATGAAAATGCATCCTTCTTAGTTAGTGTGTTTCCAGTCGCTATTCTTCCATAGTTCAACAAACTTATGTGTAGTGGATCCTGTCAAACCCAAAAATCCTCTTAAGATTTTTTAATGTTTTGGGAATCATTCACCATCGTAAATATCTTGTTAGGGTCTACCTTGACACCTTCATGAGATATAATATGACCCAAATACTATAATTCCTTTTACTCCAAAGAAACATTTGGATGGTTTAGCATACGCTTGTTGCTCCTTTAGTAGTTGTAGCATCTGTCAACATAAGCTGCACATGATCCTCCCAAGATTTGCTATAGATTAGTATATCATCAAAAAAATACTAACACAAATTTTCAAGGAAGGGCTTGAAAATGGAATTCATCAACCTTGGAATGTGGAGCATTTGTAAGGCCACAAAAGGCATGACCAAAAATTCATAATGGCCTTCATATGAGTTCGGAATGTTGTTTTTGGGATATCTTCCTTCATTCTGATATGATACCCGGAATGGAGATCCAAATTTTAGAAATAGATTGCTCCACAAAGTTCATCTAACAATTCATATCAAATCACGGAATGGGAAATTATCTTTAATAGTGATCTCATGGAGCTCTCTATAACTGGACACATACGCCATGAGTTATCTTTCTGAATAACATTACCACTGCGTGAGTAAGAACTTTGGCTAGGTCTAATAATGCCAAATTTCTAACATTCTTTTTCAACCATGTGTCTAATTTTCACTTTTCCGAAAGCATAAGGGTGACCAGATGGCCTGATGTTAGGAGGAACACCCTAGGAATTAGGTGAATTTCATGATCATGATTTCGAAAAAGGGTGGGAGACCTTGAATATCTTCAAATACTCTTTGAATGCTTATTAATGATCCTTTGGGGATCTTGAGGAATAGATGTCTAGATGTTTGAACATCTAGTGGAGCATAGTTGCGTAATAATGCCTTTGATGCCCCTTTTTCAATACTTATATCATGTCGCTAGAGCTTATCACCTTACCAAGCTTCCCTCGGTGGATACCTCTCTCAACTCAATTTCTTGTCCTTTCGATGTACCCCAAGGAAAAGTTCTGAAAAATAAAAGCCAATCGCTCCTAATGATTGTAAACTTTCATTGGATTCTGCAAAATAAGATCTGCACCAATCTTACAGAAATACCACTATTCATTATATACTCCCCCATAGTAAGATTGATCTTATTGCATTTTCCTCGTTAAATTGATAGTTCCTCCATCTCGCGAACACACGGAAACTCGGCACTGGATATACAGCAATTGAGAGATCTTTGGCTAATTTATGGTGAATGAATTATGAGTATTGCCATAATCAATAGGACTATTACCTTTTTCTTTTTATGTATCCTTCGATCTTTGAGGGTTTGAGGAGTGCTAATTCCATCCAATGCATTGGTACTCATATCGTGGAGTCAACTTCAGATGAAATTATTTCAATGCTTTTCATCTTGAGATGGTTCACAATCTATGTAGAATACCTTCTCCACACTTATGTCCCTTACCCAGATTTGTTGTCACAATTACAGCATAAACCTTTTGTTTTTATTTCTCCAATTGTTGAGGTGTCAACCTTAGAAATGAGGGTGTTTTAGAGAAGGAGCATTGTTCTCTATAGATGTTAGATTGGTCCTCTAGTAGCCATAGCCATATTTTACTTTCAACATTTATTGCCACCTAAAATGCATTCTCCAATGATTGGGTTCCTAAAGGCTAAACTCATGTTGAATGTTATCCTTTAAAGTTCCTATGAATACATCAATCAAGTGCTCATCTGGAATATCGGTTACCTATATTCAATCTTTGGAAGTTCTCAATGCCTTAACCTAACCCTTTGCTTGAGATTTATCAATTGGCTAAAGAAGGTATCGCTCCTTGTATCCTCATAGTGTGATATCATTTCTTCCGGTGAAAATTGTCCAAGGACAAGTATCATAGAACAAAGCCATCGAGCACCAAACAAATTGATTAGGTTCTAAATATAAAGAAGGCCCATCTTTTGTGTATGTGGTACATTATATAGAGATCAAAGAATTGCTCCGACCAAGTATCCATGCATTTCAGTCCTGCCATCAAACTTCCTCATATCGCCCAGGAACGTGGTTGGTCTTCAACCCAAAGCTGGATTTTCTCCATTCTTGATCTCCACCTCTCAGGTGTCCTCATCATGAATTTCTTAGGATGCATTTTCACTTTCAGGTGTCTTCTATTATGAAATTTTTCAATACTCTCCATGATATCCTCTTTAAACCATCCATCTTGCCTCCAACTTAGCTTCCATCTCAGGTTCATATTTTGTTACTATCTTCTTTTGAAAATCATTTATGTCCCTAACATTTTTCTTCACGAGTCCAAGTAGGATTGTCCGAGGCTTATTTGGTAGAAGTTCCCTTTGCGGCATGTTGGCCAAGTATCTCTTGTGAACCTTGATTTTGAGGCGGTTCGCTAGACAATATTTCTTCTCATAGCCCCAATTCTGGTCTTCTGGGTAGGAAAATTTCTCTTATGTATTTCTCCATATTTTCCGCAATGCCACAGATCAAAATTGATGTGCCAAGTGGAATTTATGGTAACTTCCCCACAACTTGCCGATTTTTGTCCCTTCCAGATTCACTGTATAGTGTGACCCACACAAAATAATTGATATAAAATTTGAAACTCACACCCACAATACTTCATGTGACCGCCCACGATCCAATGAAACAAGTCCCATTCAATTTGGATGTTCTAGGAAGAAGTTATGATGGTTTTACTTGGAACACCTTCTTGAGACTAGTCAATAGGATAGTCAGACACTTATCTTTCACATCTGCATCTACAAATTTAAGATGACCTGTAAGTCAACTATTTAACACTGACATAATACTAATTTATAAATTTTCTCCACACTGTGGTCCAAACGCTACAGAAAAGTTTTTTATAGCCAAAATTATACAATGACTCATTTCAGATGATTCCGTAACCCTATCTTGTAACGGATGTATCACCGAAAGTATAAGGCCTTAGGAGCTAACAATTTGAACCGAATCGCACCTTGATCCGTATTCTCAAAACCTTTTAAGCTGTTCCTCCTGAAACGTTGTAGAAAAAGTTATAGCGAAAAATCACGGTGTCTCATATGTATAAATAAACCTCTAAGACCTTTTGAGCTCGATACTCATATGTTAAGAACCAAACAATATAGTAGAAAAACCTCAGAAAAGTATCAACACCTTGAAAAGAGATAATTTTAGATACTGCCTCTAGGGGAAAACTCCCTTTACCCCACTTAAATTTTCAAGTACAAGATGATTCAGAATGAAATGTCTCCTGGTATATATAGGAGACTAGGAGGTTTAATGGCCTAAAACACATAAATAAAAATAACATTACTACTAATATAATATGCCCAATTAAGTGGTAATGAGCCAATATTAGGCTTAACATAACTCTCACGTTTGAGAGTTATGGTTTTACTAAGTTGGAGGACCCTCATATGTCATCTAGAAGCCCCAAAAAGGTCAAAGTAGTCAAAGTGGTTTAAGAGATTTTAAAAGGTAAATAATAAAGTGAAGTAATGAGTGTATTATAATTCAAAGTGAATACAAAATAAATTATTTCAATAGTAAATTTAATGGGAGAAACTAGAAGTGGGTTAACCCTAAAATAAGGAAAGTGGGGCCACATCCAGAAGATGTTTTTAAGGAAGCTACTTGGAGAGAGTATAAATAAGAGGCAAGGCTTTTATTTACACCTTGATCATAAGTATTGAATATATAGGTGTTTAAGGTAACCAAAGATATCTAAGCTCAAAATTCCAGGAAGGTGAAGAAAAGAAGGTCAAATGCAAGGAAGGATAAATTTCGATGGAAGCTTTCTAAGGCATGTTATTTACAGTCATCTCACCATTTTCACTCTAACTTTTCATAATGATCTCGCAATCGGAAATTTCCCCCTATTCCACTAAGAAAACATAATTAAGTATCCGTGGTAACAAATCTCAACTCAGGTTCATTACTTTGGAGTTACTACTGGGAAAATAGGGTTTGTGGCTAGTCCCCGAACTAGTCTCAAACAAAGTTATGGGTAAAAACGTCATAAATGCTTTATAAGAGATCCAAATTGTGTGAAACCAAATGTGTTAGTTACGTATGTTTTAGTATGTTGCTTAATATTTTCATATCAATTCAAAACTATTTCAGGTGGTACACTCTACAAGGTCGCCTCTAGAATAAGCCAGACCAAAGAAGGTATGCCATTTTTTCTATAACTCCTTTTTGAGAGGTTCCAAGTAGTGACACATGGATGAATTCGTACATAAAAAAATACTGAATAACATTGTGTATTAGTTTCATCTATTTATACATTAAAGGTTCAAAATTATGATTACTTCCAAGTCAGTGGTTGTTGTTAATCCAAAACTAGGCATGAGACTAAAGACAAGTTTCCATTGTCGCCATTCTCTTGTCATAGTTAAGGGTTTGCAGAATGTGGATCATATACACTGTGTACATTACAGAGATATAAATCAGATTTGGATGATGAAATTGATGAGGGCTTTTGTGGCTGAGGCACATGTTGAGCACATGGTTGAGACAAGTAGCTGATGATGGCACATACATGGAGTGTATATTTGATGATGTTGGAACATATTGATGAGTCATAGTTGATGAGTAATTGACACATGATTGGTACATGCCACTTGGTACATGGTTGGATGCATCTGTTTATGGTACAATTTGATTACAGTTGAGGTACACAGTTGATGCATGGCTGATGCATGGTTCAGATTTATTAAGGCTGTATGTTTACAGAGTATATCTCACGCAGGATAGGCTACGTGCTGATTCCACTTCATCATTCTATTTTTACTTCAGGGTGGCAAGACGGGCAAGGATAGGTGGTTGTATCCCACCCTCCGGGATTGTAGCCGAGAACATAGGGGTTGTAGCCTCCTTCCGTTGTAGCCAAGAATTGGGGAGTTGGAGCTTCCCGTGCTGTAGCCTAAGAAACTAGGGTTGAGAGCCTCCTTCCACTTGCAACTGAAAACAAAGGAAGTTGGTGCTTCCAAATGAAAATTCTTAAGACATATAAGGCACCACCCTGGTGGTTTTCTTTTCGACGAAGTCGGCACCTAAAACACCGGTGTACCGTGTATGTGTATGTTTGTTCATTTGTTTATTGCTTATTACCTGTAGTTATTGGATGATAATGTGATTCATTGATATAACACTTGATTTTTTTTTTTTTTTTTTTTTTTTATTGATTCACCCCCCCCCTCAAGAATCCAACAATTGGTATAAGAGAAATTCCTTCAAGAAACAATTTAACCAATGAAAGGTAGATAATGGAGAGTAACAATATATAAAAATGGAATATTACAGTTTGATGGACAAAAGTATGCTTTTGGAGCATAAAGATGAGGACATATACCACATGGATTTCAAGTTTTATAATCAATTGTAGATGGATAATAACACCATCGCCCACCAACAAATAAAAAGAAGTAAAAATCAAGGAGAATAATTCCAAAGCACAAATGCACTTTCTTTGAATGGTCTTAGTGATAATGACCACCAAAGTTTCAATCAGAATCCACTAAAGATATTTGGGACAAGCTTCAAAATATTTATGAAGAGATACAAAAGTCAAAGCAAAAAAAGCTCGTGACATGAGTCAGCCGAACAACTAAAATGAAGGAAGATGAAGATATCACAGCCATTTCTACGAAGTCGAAACAAGGAACAATCATTGGGGATTGGGAGAAGAAATTGAAGAATCAGTAATTTGGCCTCCTCAAAAGATACTAAGATCTCTTCCTGAGATTCAACCCTAACAGGTCAACATTAGAAGAAAGACCGTATATGGATTCAATAAGCATGGAATACTATACATAAGAAATGAGAACTCAGCAAAGAAAATCCAGATGTAAAGAAGTACTTTCTCAAGGCATCCAAGCAAAATATCAAAGAAAAGAAAAGGAACAAGAAGAATATAGCACCAAGAGTATTTTCCTGTGTTATACATTTTAGAAGAGTGGCCAATTTCGTCAAAATACCTAACAAGGGAACCAACAAGTAGGTATAGAGGTAAGATCCCTTTAATTTGTTTTACTCAGATGGTATTGGTCATTTTTCTAACAAATGTCCTCATAAGAAAAGAGAAATGATGATGGTTACTCAAAAGGAAAACACACATATAAAGGCAAAAGAACTACAAAGAAATTTTCAAGAAAGTTTAACACTAGAAGAAGACATCTCATCATCAATGAAGATGATGAATTCGACAATGAGACAGAAGAGTTCTATTCATACAAAGAAAAGACTCCCTCATTGAAGACTCTAGCTAAACAATATGAAGAAGTCAAGAAGAATGTGAAGAAGTCAAGAAGAAATTGAAGAGGCAAAAGTCAGATCATCAAGAAGAATTAATGTGTGCCATAGAAGTTATTTGTAAGAGAAAAGAAGAAAATAAGAAACTACAAAGTAGAACTAGACAAGAAAAGACACTTATGAACTAGAACAAATGATCACAAAATTGAAGGTTCAAATAGAAGAAGACAAAAGAATTGAAGAAGCACTCAAAGAACAATCCAGAAGAAAAGCACAAGATCATTGGAAACTCCCTGGAAGCAAAGGTTGTCACACTAAGAAAGGATATTGAAAGAAAAAATATGCATAATAGCTCAAAAAGTTCTGGATGACATTGGCAATAGTAAAAATCTCATCTTGACAAGTCCAAAACAACAGAGCAAGAAAAAAAAAAAAAAAAAAAAAAAAAAAAAAAAAAAAAAAAACAAATCCAAAGAGCTATGTAGAAACAATCAAAGAGGATAGGAAGATATACAAGAAATATTACATGGGACACTCCTCCACCAAGAAGATTCAGATTTCTTTGCTAATCAACAATGGACATTTGATAGGCCTCAAGAAGAAGAAAGGATTCATAAGAGCACCTCATTCTAAGATATTCAACTCCTGTGTATCAAACTATATTTTTGGCTTATGCTGCATGGCCAATTTTGGACATGCTGTGAGTTGTAGAGCTAACAACAGGAAAAGTGACAACTTTGAGAGTTATACACAAAGGGATTGACTAAGGAGACCTAGTGACAATACCAAAGAAGAAGTTACAACTAGGGTTTGAAGTTTGAGCATCAAGGCACTGTTGCTTGTAATAATTTTGGACATGTGGCCTAAGATTGCAGAATGACAATCCTCCTAAAGAACCTCAACGAATGAACAAACAATCACATACAAGAACCTTACAAAATGATACATGGATAAGAAAGCAAGATCGAATAACAATGAAGAATGCACAGCCACTTTACAAGCTAAAATGTTAAAACACGGGTTATATGTGACAAGTGATTTTCAAAACACATGACATGATAAAGACAAATTTCTTACATTACTAAAAAGAAAAAATGGACCATTTCCTTCAAATTTTAATTCATCCAAAATCATTGAGAAGGCAATAACTGAATTGTGAACAAGAATGAAAAGGAACAAATGTTCTACTGGTATAAGATATGAAATATAATCTTATAAGTGTGGAGTCACTGTGTGACCAAGGTCATAAACCATTTCGATGAAAAAGTGTGAGATAAGAAAAGAAGGTTCATGGAAAATTATCGGTATTGTTAGAATATAGAATACAAAAGTGCTCGCTTTATCATTTCACCTTCTTCATTCAACCATAGGCCGAAGCCTCCCCTCCTCTCTCTTTACCTTGGATCAGAATTCCTCCGTATAAACCCTAGGCTAGATAGGCCAAACAAAGGGTAACGCCTTCTCTCCAAAGATAAGAACACAAAAGACTGACCGATAGTCCCAAACCCTGTCACAGATATCTTTAATCCATTGAAAATCTGTTAGTTGCCGCAAGTAATGGCATTAAATGTTCCTCCAAACCATCACAACCTATTAACTAAAACCTGGAAATGCAATTCTGAGATGCTACAAAATGAGAACTGGCGCTCAGATTTTATAGTAGTCCCAAATATTTCATCAAATTCTCCTCCTGATAACTGTATGTTCAAGATATATTATTATTTCTAGTTGACTTCTTCTCTTGAAGCTAATAACCTAATATATTTTTTCTTCTTGAGATGAGAAGGCTTCTAGAGTTATTATCCAACACATTAGGGTTTCTCCTGCTTCATCGTTCGAGGTGGAGGTAAATACCTCCACGCCTACCATAATATTAACACTCCTAGCTAGAGAGGTATTTACGTGTAATGCACTTGAGCAAAAAACATACCATTTCACGTAGCATCAATATAGTCATCTAGACTATTTCATAAGGACTAGATCAAGAGCATCACCATCACTATCACCAAGATCATCTCTCAAACCATATTTCATCTGACACTAGATGATGTTGGATAAATACCACCATGAAGTGATACAAGAGAGTAAAAGTTTAAATTGTTTCCCTGCCCGAAAATCTCTCGCTTCATCATCCATCTTTTAATGGTCATTACATTCCACAACGTTGATAGTCTTCAAGGCAATTAGAACAAGGATAGAACACACCGTGTCTATTCATAGTAGTAAACAACCATAATCTATTGGTACACTACCACACCAAGACACACACAAGTACTTGATCAACAACGATGGTTATAACAGGGAAACATATTCACCATAGTAGTCCTCATCTGCCACAGCTGTGCTTTCATAACAAACACATGATAGAAACCTCGCATAAAAACAATGTTATGATATATTTGATCTGTCTGGGTCAATCCTTCACCACATCTCGGTGAGATCTGAAAGAATTTCTTCCACCATAGTAGTCTTCATATACTATCATATGATCTTCATAACAAACATCTAATAGCAATCAAGATAGAAACAATGTTATGATATAGATTGAATTATTTGGACTACTCTTTCACTCACATCTCTGAGAGCTTGAAAGAATATTTGCTCTAAAATGGTGAAACATATTCACCACAAGAGTATATATCTCTATTGTCTGGAGATAATTAGTCTCCATAACAACCATTTGATATCCCGCACGCAGCGATATTGTTAAATATAAACCCAATCATCCGGCCAATCTTTCTTCCACGCTTTGTGAAATCAAATAATATTCCGCCTCATCAAAGAAATGGGCTATCTCCGCTCTATTCTTAAAAACAAGAAGAAAGATTATTTTCTTTGATTTCTCTGATCTCCGACCATTTCTCACCTTCGGGCCATTCTTCCTACACTAATCAAAGTGCACCCCTCGGGATGTAATTTATAAACCCTAAGAAATGTTTGGACCATTCCCCACCGGCCATTCTCCTACACTAATTAAAGTGCACTGTACAGAATGTATAAACTCTAAGGAATGATTGTCCTCATTGTCGCATCCCGACTATTCTCTCACCCTCGCCATTCCTCCTACACTTATCAGCAAAGTGAACCCCTCAAGAGAATGTATAACCCTAAGGAAATACATCAATGATCCGATTCCCTCACCTCTCGCCATTCCTCCGACACTCAAACAAAGTGTAACCTCGGAGAGAATCTTCCTAAGGAATGCTTGTCCCACATCAACCTCTCTCCTTCGAAACAAACCATTCTTCGAAACCACTCACAACTATGAACTTCTAAAGATTGACTTTCTAGCGAGGCAAACCATTATATTTGACCACTACTTAGAGTGACTGCCAAGAAAATGGTTGTCCTAGATCAATTTCATGTTAACTACAATGGAACCATTGTCTATGATACATCAACAATCAGTCCGCCTCCCATGTTAACTATAATGGGAAGTCACCTGCTCTTCAGAAGTTTCCAATCCACTTTCCGACAAGAAAGCATCTATCCAATCTCGACTATTTTTTAATTACAAAGATAATATTTTCATTGGTCCTCCTAACTCCGAGATTTATTTAAATCACAAAATAAATGTTTCAAGAATATTTTTTGTACCTTCTTTCTAGACTTTGGAGAATCTTCCCTTTCAGCTATGTGGGAGTTATCTTCCTACTAATCCCCATATTCTATTGGAAATATGAAAACTTGATTATGGATATAGGTTTTGTTAGTATATCTATTGTCTTCTCATCAATGGAGATATAATAGAGAACCACTTTTCTTTCTCTCTGGACTTCATCATGATACAATAATGCTTGTATTGTAGTCCAGAACATTGTGAAGGCTTCATGCAGATCTGTATGATAGAGTATATCATAGTTGGAGAACTGAACATATTCATGGCACTTCTTCTCACACTATGAGATCCGGCTCCATTGAGTAGTCATCTGATGTTATAGGAAATATTCACCATTCTTTTCCACAGCATGGAGTTTATTATATATTCCATTCCCTAGAGATTCCACTCTTCCTTTCATCATAGGACTATGGCAACCAGGAATTCTTTAAGTCTTCTCTTTGAAAAAGTCTTCTCCTGCGGTTGAACTAAACACGTACAGTCTTTCATGTATCAAGCACCATGGATATATTTCTACTCATCTTTCAATGGATCATAGTGGATTAAATTTCTCCCAACCCTTTGCTTCATGTAAGAGCATATAATCACCTCCTTAGAGTCCATACTTCCTTCTACATTCTTATTGTCTTCTAATATATAATTGGCTCTTCTCATTCAATGAGTCTAATGCTTTTCTGGCCTTGTTGAATTCTAAATGTCATAAGTCCTTTTCCTGATTCCTCTTGATGTCCGACTCCTCTAAGTCTCTTCATGATTGATTTGACTTATCTTTATGATTCTTCCCACATGATTTTGTATTTATCCTTCAATGTATTATCTAATGATATTCATTCTTATCTTGTTGTTCTTTTCCATAGGCATAGTTCTTTCTTGGAACACATTATCTACCAAGAGATATATATATACAAGATATGTACAGACGATGCAAACAAGATATGTACAAGAAATAAGAAGAGATAAGTTGTTACCTTTAGAAGAAGTCTCTTCCATCCTGCTTAGTCTTCTTTGTAGGTTCCTTTTCTTTGGCAAACGATGTTTCATGTTTCTCCTTTCTTTTAGCTTGGGACACCGGGACTGTGAGGACCGGTGACTTTGACATGCTGAAGCATTGTATTTCTGAAATGTTCTTCTCTCTCTTTGGATTTGGCTTCCTCCTTGAACCAAACTTCCTTTATTGAAGTTCTTTGAACCTTGTTGTGAAGGCTTGATCATCATACTTATTAGTTTCTTTTCCTGATCCTTGATTCTTTCCTTTGAGCACAACAAGTCCAAAAGTTCTTCAAATGCCTATACCCTTCCTTTTGTTCATGCTTATGGAAATGCATCCCATGTTTTGGGAAGACCATTAAGTACTACGTTCACCAATTCCTTCTCTAAAAAGATCTCTTCAATAGCTTTTAGTCGATCTCTTAACCAGGGATATACTTCATACAGCAAGGATGTTATGTTGTCATCACATTCATCTCTCATGTTACAGAGCTCATTTTCAAACTCATAACCAAAGTCTCAATGTTTCTCATTGAGAAGAGCTTGTTAGGGCATCGCACATCTTCTTCTATGAGTCAAGATGTGGGATATGTAGGGTATCAAGTGGTGTTTCATAGAATCCACTATGATAATTTCATGGGATTGGTGTCAACATCTTTGAACCTTATAGATGCAATGTTTTCGTAGTCTTCTCTTTCTCCTTTCTCAAACTCCGGGCTTCACGACACTTTCCTTTCTCACAATATCCAAAGACTCTAGACATTCTTAGCAAGGATGAGTCAACTCTTGTCTTCCGCTCAAGTTATTAGGTCAATTCTCCCTCTCCGATAAGTGTCCTGTTCTCAAGATATTATTTTTTTGGGTCGACTTCTCTTCTTGGAAGCTAATAACTTAATATAAATTTTCTTCTTGAGTCGACAAGGCTTCTAAGCATTAGCCAACTCATTAGGGTTTCTCTTGCTTCTCAAAATCTTATATTCTCATCAGGTTCACACGGGAGGTAAATACCTCCCTCACTTACCATAATATTAACAAAAGTACAATTGCAAGAACTTCAAAACAACATGTATGTGTTAAGGAATTGAAATGAAAATTGTTGTCTAGGAAGGAAGATGAAATTTTTCTATAGTATAGAAGAATGGGTCACATGCATTTTGATAACCTTGTCAAAGCAAACAAAAGAGAAGAAGTCGTGAAATGCCCGATCACAAAACCAACCAACACTTTATGCAAGCATTGTCAACAAGTAAATCAAACAAATACCAGGTTCAAATCAATGAATATTCAACAACAAGACCACCGGAAATTGTGCATCAATCGATCTAGTTGGACCAACTACAAAAAGGGTTTAAAAGGTGAAAAATACTTTATGTTATTACTTGATGATTATACAAGAATGATTGCGCTTTCTTTCTCAAGAACTAGTCAAAAGCTTTTGAAAACTTCAAGATCTACAAGGAAATGGTTGAAAATGAGATGGATTCAAGAATCAAATGTTTACGATAGGATAATGGAGGAGAGTCTACTCAAAGGAATTTGTGGACTACTATAGCAATCATGGAATAAAAAAGGCAATTCTTCACATAGGACACCTCAATGTAATGGAGTTGTTGAAAGAAAGAATAGGGACAATACAAGAAATGGTTTGAACAATGCTAATGGATTCCAAATCGACAAGATATATTTTACATAGGAAGTATACAATAGTCACACCAAAACAAAGTAATGCTCAAAACAACACCGAGCAAAACTCCTACAAGCTATGGAAAGGAAGACCAACAAATGTGAAGCACTTCGTAGCATTTGCCAAATACATCAAAAGAGAACATGGCAGAATGTGAAAGTTTGACTCGTGTGGACAAAGAAATAATTGTTGGTTACTAAAGTACAAGGAAAGACAAGGTTACAATCTAAGATTGAACAAAGTTGTAGAGAGCATCAACGTAACAATTGAATGAAACAAAGTGTACTGTAATCAAAGGAAGAAGAAAACAAATCAATGGAACAACTTTTCAAGAAGAAGATGAAAAGAAGTAGAAGAGGAATATGAAGATGAAGCAGAATCCGACGAAGTAGAAGAGCAAGTTCAAAAGTATCTCCCAAAGATACCTAGCAAACAAGTATAGAAGAATCATCTTTCTTCAGATCAGATTATTGGAAACAAAAGATGTGAGCTAAAAACTAGTAGAAGAATCTGTTCACCAGAACGAACACATCTAGCACTCTTATATATAATTGAACCAAACTATTTAAAGAAGCCAGCAAGGATGAATTTTGGGAATAAGGCCACGGATGAAGAATTGATCAAATAGAAAATGACACTTTGGGAATTGGTTCCAAGACCAGCAATAAGAATGGATTGACACAAAATGTCTCAAGAGAATAAATTGAATGAAGATGGATGTTACAAGGAACAAATCTAGGTTGGTATGTAAAAGATATGCACATATTGAAGGAATCAATTTGAAGAGACATTTGCCCTGGCCTAAAATGGAAGCAATCCATTTTACTTTAGTCAGCTTATGAATCTCCAAAATGTTAAACTATATCAAATGGACATAAAATCATCTTTCCTAATGGGGAACTTGAAGAAGAAGTCTACATTGAACAACTTTGGCGATTCTAAATGGTCGAGAACACAAACTGTTCTATGCAAATTAAAGAAGGCCTTTGTATGCCTTAAAATAGGCTCCTAGAGCATGGTACTGGATCGGATAAGTATCTCTGCATCAGAAGGGTTCAGAAAGAAGTGCATACATCAACCCTAAATCAATGTGTCAAGTATGATTTTATTATTTGAATTTTATGTTGATGATATTATTTTGGTAGTGATGATGACAAAGCTAAGCCATAAATTTGAAAATAAATGAAGAAATAAGCATTTAAATGGTCGCTACTTGGAGAAGAACTATCCTTTTTGGGACTAGATATGTCAAAGTAACCATGAATTTTTATTTCTCAAACCATGTATATATTAGGAGAAATGATAAAGAGGTTCAATGAAAGATTGCAAAACCACATCACTCCCATGCAAACCAGCTTGTAATTTGAGAAAAGATGATGATTCAAAAGCTATTGATCAGAAGAATACAGATCAATGATTGATAGCATACAATTATATGTGACAACATCTAGACCAGATGTAATGGCCAGGTGGCATGATTTCAAGAAGCACCAAAGGAATCACGCATTAGCACACAAGAGATTTTCATATATCTCAAAAGAACATAAGCATTTGGATTATGGTATCCAAAAAGGAAAAGATTCCACTAGCCAGATGCAGATTGCAGGTTGTATTGATGACCAACGGCTAACTGAAGTTGGAGCAACTTCTTTCTACTAGGGTGAGTGTTTGCATCACATAAGAAAAGAACAATATCACATTCTACCCTACAAACCGAGGCGAGTATTGTAGCAACAACATGTTGTAAATGGTGTTCTTTGGATGAAACAAAATTTGACAGACATACAAAGCTGAGCATGATGAGCCCATTCCAATATATTGTGATAACACAAGTGCTAATGCATCTCAAAAACCCTCGTGATGCACTCCAAGATCTAAGCACATTCCAATCAAGTATCAATTTTCTATGGAACAAAGGTATAGTTGAACATCGAGTTGAGTATGTGGGCACAAAAGAACAAGCACATACATCTTACAACCATTCCATGGGAAGCTCTTGAATATCTTCTCTCACTAAAGACTTATTTATTTTACTAAAATGAATTTCTTTTTTTGAATGCTTATCTTATATAGTCTTATATGTACATGAGGAAGCACCATAAGAGGACAATTCATCTAGGGGGAGCAAGAATGATTGAAAGATACCTTTCCATTGATGACAAAGGGAGAGATGCACTGACATGTAGAGGATAGAGGCATGGTTCCAAGGGGAGTAGATTTTTCAGATGCAGAGGAAAATTCTATCGAGACAGGACAGAGGCATGGTTCCTGTGGGCATAGAGTGATATGATTTCAAGATTGCATCGAGTGTTGCCATCAATTCCAAGGGGAGATTGATTAAGGTTATTGTCATGATGTCAACCCCTGAAGAAATCCTCAGAGAGCAAAGGTTTGGGTAATGGACCCAATATTTTTTTGATAGAAGATGACTCATTATTTTCTTGTCACTAGTGGTCTTTAAGAATGGACCTCAAGGGAAGACACTTTGTGAGTAAGATAACCCATGCTTAATTGTGGAATAATGAGATGAACGACAATGAATTTGTCCTGCAAACTATCCTATATGGATTTTTCTTTTCATTCCATTTCTCTGGGTAGTATGGAACGTCATATAACTCCTCACGGTTAGAGAGTTTTGGCCATGAGAAGTTGGAGACCCCAAGTTTGGGTAATGGAACCAAGTTTAGTTTGATGGATAATGGTATGCTTTTATGATATTATATTTTCAGATAATACTATTTCTATATGATAGTACATGTCATTCCATTTCGTATGTGGAATGTCACATAATTCCTCACACAGCTTGAGAATTATGGCCTTACAAAGTTGAGGACCCTCACACGAAGGAAAAATCTCCCATGATTGTGTAGATCTCTCCTCTTGAGAGATAGACTCTTAACTCTTAAGACAAAAAGACTCTTTATCATGGACACTCACTTCCTTTTAGATCTATATCAACTAATGTATGAGGAGGAAGGAGAAAGAAGTACCTTTTACCGACGTTTGTCCTCAGATGTCTGAGTTGAGCTCCAATCTTTTCAAGCCCATGAGCCCTGTGGACAAACAATAGTACAACCACTTCCTACTCTTATTGATATTATCTTGAAATAGACCTATCTATTAGAGACAATTTCATGTGAGATTAAACACAAACTAGAAAGAAACAGCCAAGCGGTCATATTGATGAGAACAATGACGAAGGAAACTTACAATCGTGGATGTGAATGCAACAGCTTCATCAAATCCCCATTGTCTAACCCTTGCTCAAAATAACCACGATCCAGATGACAGCAACTTCACTTATTACTTTCCTCCAGTCTGTGTGGTGTTTCCTATGAGATCATAGGTTTCATGCTTCCAATTCTTCCTCCTTTCCCACCATGATAGTGTTGGCTACACCTACCACACTTAGAGGTGAATGAGTGTAAGTTATTTTTCTCAAAACTTCCCTCTGCACAAAAAACTCATCAATTAGCACATTCAACATTTATTCATTACCCAATGTTGTCATTTATAACCATTTATATGTGAGCACATATATCAAAGCAACATATCAGCAATATATCATCAACAAGTCATCACAACAATGAACACAAAGAACACAAGATGTATGTACACTTTTATTTTATTACGGACTACAATCCTGTGGGTTTATCAACAACAACTTAATAGAGTAAAAATTTACAAGAGCACCAGCTCTATATCCAAGACTCACCTTACATTCTCAAAGCACTAACTGAGATGAGGCCACAACCCTCAACAGATATCAATCCAGCATCTATGTAAACAAGAGCATCAACCATGCACCAACCTCGCGTAAACAACCCGTGAATCAACCTCGTACTCATAAACAAGTGCATCCAACCATGTACCAAGTATATACCAATCATGTGTCAACCACTCATCAACAATGACCCATCAATATGTACCAACATCATCATCAACTATACACCTCATACAACTCATCAACTACTTGTCTCAACCATGCCTAACATGTACCTCAACCAAAAGCCCTCATCAATTTCATCATCAAAAATCTGATTTGTAGCTCTGTAATAGACCTGGTGTTTCTGGATCACATTTATTCAAACCTTCATTAACTTTTAATAGCAAGAAACTACATTTTCATCAAACTTTTTATTTAGTCTCACATGCCTAGTTTTGATTAGTCAACCCTAACTTGAAGTAATCATAACTTTGAACTTGTAATGTATAAAGATCTGAAACTGATACACACCCTTTCTTCAGTGTTTCATGCAATTCCTCCAAGTGGCACATTTGGAACCCCTAAAAGGAGTCATAGCAAAAAATGGCATACCTGCTGAATTTGGCTTATTCTAGAGAGTGTCCTCAGAGAGTGCCCCGTACAAAATGTTTGATGAAATGATATAAACTATTATACTAAAGCATACTAAAGCCTTTAAAATAACTGACACATTTGGTCTCATTGAATTTGATCTGTTATGAAGAAGTTATGACGTTTTACCCGAAACACCGACATTTGACTAGTTTCAGACTGGCCAATAAACCCCATACTTTCCACAGAGTGTAACTCAACAAATACAACGACCCACGTTGAATTTTGAACCACCGATACTTGGATATGTTTTCACTATAAATATTTTTCTAAAATGATTCAAACCATAAAATTTATATGCCATTGAGAAAATGGTGAGATGACCCTAAAAATAACACACCATAGAAAGCACTCAAAGAATTTTTCCTTGCATTTCTTCGGCCTTCTTTTTCTTCACTTTCCTCTAATTTCAGCTTAGATATCATTGGTAAACCCTTGCGGCTACTATAGATATTCAATATTCTCATGTGATTAAAATGAGAGATTTTTGCCTCTTATTTATACTCTAAGTAGCTTCCTTTAAAAACATCTTCTAAGTCACTTGACCCACTTTCCATTTTTTAGGGTTGGGTCCACTTCTAATTCTCTCCATTAAAATTATTATTGAAATAATATTTACTCCATTTATAGGTCACTTGATCCATTTTCCTTATTTTTAGGGTTAACCATTTTCCATAAATAATCCCTTCTTGATTTTTGTCACCTTTACTTTATCATTTCTTGATTTTGTCACTTCTCTGATTATTTAAATAATCCACCTTAGCCAACACATTAACCCATTTCTAGGTCATTTAACCTATTTTCCTTCTTTATTTTAGGGTTAACCACATTTTCCGGCAAATATTCCTTTCTTGATTTTTCACCTTATTTTATCATTTCTTCTTTAGGTCACTTTGGATTTCTTTGACTTTGGGGCTTCAAGCCTTCATGTGAGGGTCCTCTTCAACTTCTGTAAGGCCATAACTCTTAAACCAGAGGAGTTATGTGACATCTCCACATACCACCAGAAATTTATGACATGTACTATCCTCTTGATCTTCATCTCATATTCCTCATACAAGCATGGGTCCTCCAACCATTCTTCTAGGATAACTCAATCCAGAAGCGTCTTCCTCAAGAGGGTTTCACCATAAGGGGACCACTTGAGTTCATCCATTTGTATTACACCTATCAATCATGATAAGACAATAATGAGAGCATGGTCCTCCAACCACTCTTCTAGGATAACTCAATCCACAAAGCGCCTTCCATGAGGGATTTCACTCATAGACCACTTTGGAGTTCATCCATTTGTTTGGTATCTTTGCATCCATTGGTTTCCACTTGGAAATATAACATTCTCATCAAGGGAATCATATCAATCAATTACTTGACATCAACCAATGACATCAATCAAACCAAACCATTTACATCAATGACATATGATCCAACAATCTCCCAAGTAATCAAACCATTGGCATCAATGACAAACCATTGGCATAAATGACAACATGATCCAACAAATAGAGCCTGCTTATATAGGTTTAGAGAGGCCTAATCTCTTGAGGTATCTTTAGGGTAAGTTGAGGATTCTCCTCCTTGATTCAGGGATCTTCCCTAAGATCATGGTTGGACCAGGGGTTCGAATTCAACTGCCTTCCAAGATTGAAAATATCTTTCCCTTATTCTCCTCAACAGACCAATTGCTGCCCAAAATAGGCATCGCTCCCTCAAAAGGGCCATCAGAGCGCTATAACACTCCCTAGTAGGCTTTAGGGGGGTGTCATCACTCTTAAAATCAATAGCGCTCCAACAGAAGGGTTGTTTAGTGTTATAACACTCCCTATCACTTTATAGGGGAGCGCTAGCGCTCCTAAGAGTGATATAGGGGAGCGCTCTCTTCTAAAACCCTAGATTCAATGGTTCTTTCATATGGCAAGAGGTACCTAACTTTAGTTAACCATTCCTCTTCCTTCAAATCAAGTGTTTGAGGTATTTTAAGTGTCTTCTTAATGTCATTATAAGTATAACATAGGCATCATAGCAGTATGCTTTGCTTGACACTTGCGACACTTGTGAGGAACATGCGACACTTATCGAAGTGAGTAATGTTGATGTGTAACAGATTTCCCCCCAAAGTATGAAGTTAGAATATGAGAATTGATAACTGAAATAATTTGTAGACTTCCAAGAAAGGGTATAGATGCGGAGAACCTAACATAAGCTGCACACAAACATCCAACAAATATTATGACATCTTTCAAACCCAAGGCAGGCATACCTATGCTTGGGTGATCAAGACTTGCAAGATATGGCTTCCATAAAATACACTTCGGATCCATAATTGTATTAAAAAGGTATAGCCACCGAGGATACAATGTGGATCTATACGCTGATGACTTGAACTGATTGTAGCCACGAAGAATACACAGTGGATCTATGAGATGATAATACATAGCCA
>SNQJ01S0084276.1:0-15668 GCA_010110895.2 Picea sitchensis
TTTCGATTGTTTCTCTGTTTGAGCCAGAAGATTCCTGCATAGAGTGCAGTTGAATTCCTCCGCATAGAGTGCGTTGAGGAGGCTAGATGGTTAAACTCTCATTCTCATCTACCCAGAAGTCGAATTGGGTTACTCGTGTCGAGCAGGGAAAGTGCAGGCCGAGAGGTTGGAAATCTCAACAGTTAGTCTGAGAAAGAAAAGAACAGTGTGGGCTACTGTCGCAGTGAGTGCACATAGTCCGGAGGAACTCAACACTTTGAGAATTGTCGAAGTTCGAGCATGAGCAGTTGGTACAGAATCTCTGGAGGAGCAAGAGGGACCAAGCTCAGGAGGGATAGTTCTGTGGGGAAGACTTTGGGAACAGACCCAGGAGGAGCGTGAACAGAATCGAGCCTTGGGAGCAGGAAGAGTTCTCAAGAGGAAGAGAATCGACGACTTGTAATCCCTGTGAAGTTTTGCGAAATCCCGAGGATCGTCAAATCAAGGAGGAGCTACGCGGGAGTTAACCCATAAGCGCAGGCGAGGAGGATTAAAGTCCATCGGACTTCGGAGATTCGGCGTTCGACGTTCGACGAGGTGAGTTGCATGCCCGTCGAAATCGCGAATAGCGATTTCCCGAGTCAATAGGGACCATCGATTTTGACAAGGACAGTTGGCACGAATTCGGCGAATCAGGGTTTCGGTATTTGGGGTTTTCAAATACAAAGGACCCGGACAGTTGAAATTGCGATTCCACGATACCCAATCGCACGAGTGGAGGAGTGACGTGGCAAAGTGGGACCATAAGAGCTGGTGGAGTACAGGTGTCATCGGAGTTCAGGGTTCGGTGTTTTGCAGTGTAAGTGAACCGTAGCATTACCATTGCCGATTTCCCGATAGGGAAATCCCCGATGCGTGAAAGCGTTGACTGTTGACTATCGGGGTTCGGGGGTTGGAGATGTAAGTGAATCGGCTTTGCGTGGACCGCGAATCCCCGAATCGTGATCTCCTAAGTTCCGAAGGGGAGATTGCCGAAGGAGTTTACTGTGGGTAACTCTAGAGGGGAGTTGGAAGAGCTTGTAACTCTTCGGGCCTGAGTTGAGAGAAGGTCCTGGTGGAAGCGGCTGCTCGCGGAGGGGCAAGCTGTGTCAAGTGGTATCAGAGCGGGAGTATCGTTGCTTTCTGAAGCAGAGAGAAGAGATTCACCATGCCGCCGAGGAGAGAGAGGCAATCGCCTGATCGTGAATACAGGGACGCTCGAAGAAGGGGTAGACCAGCAAGTAATGCTGAGATGGAACGAGAGATGAGAGATCTCCGACCCAGGATGGAGGAGATGGAGACTGTGCAGAGGTGTGGCACTGGTGCAATAGAGTTCAGTGATTCCGAGGTCGAAGAGGAAGCTGGACACGATGCGGAAGGGGTCTCAGCAGAAGATGCCTCAATGGAGACGTTGATCAGAGCCATTGCTAGAATGAGATCGAAGACCAAAATGGATATTCCTGTTTATGGGGGGAGTTTAAATGCAGAAGAGTTGTTGGATTGGATCCGAGCACTCGACACCTCTTTCAATTATGAGGATATCGAAGAGGACAAGAAGGTAAGACATGCAGTCACCAAGTTGAAGGGACATGCAGCCTTATGGTGGGATGAGTTGTAGGCGGATAGGCACTGCAAAGGAAAACAAAAGATCAAGAGCTGGGATTGGATGATCGCCAAGATGAAGGCGAAGTTCATTCTGAGAGACTATCAGATCACACTGTTCAGGCGCATGCAGAACCTGAGACAGAAGTTGATGACGGTGAAGGAGTACACCGAGGAATTCTATAGGCTCAACATTCGAGCAGGTCATCGGGAAAGTGATGACGAGAAGGTGGCAAGATACCTGAATGGGTTGAGGTATGACATTCAGGACGAGCTAAGAATGGTTACGATCCACACAGTTGAGGATGCATACCAGATGGCTCTAAAAGTCGAGGAGAAGCTGAGCCGCAAGCAGGGACAGCGAGGGCGAGGCAGGAGCCAGCCTAGAGGCAAAGTAGTTGCCCAAGAACGAACTCAAAAGCCCAAGGAGGATTGGAAGAGGCCTCAGGGAAAGGTTGAGAGAGGTGGAACCTCACAACCAAGGTAGCCTTATACTGAGCCGAGGAGGCAGCAAGATGATCAGCAAGGAGGATATGCTGATGCAATCACATTTCCTCATACCAGAGGTAGAGGAAGAGGCCGAGGAGGAGTTATCACATGTTTTACGTGTGGTAAAGACGGTCACAAATCCGTGGACTGTCCAGACAGGAAAATGGACAGAGGAAAATCTCACGTCGCTGAGGCGCAGAGGCGTGACATGGAGGATGAAGACACTGGAAGTGGGAAGTCACTGACAGTGCACAAAGTTCTCTTGAAACCTGAGAAAGAGGTGGAGGACACAGCACAAAGATGCAGGTTGTTCCGGACTACTTGCAAGACCCAGGGCTGGAAATGCAAAGTCATAGTGGACAGCGGAAGCACTGATAATCTTGTTTCGACCGAGATGGTGGAGAAATTGGCGCTGGAGACGAACAAGCACCCGAGTCCATACAAAGTGTCATGGTTGCAGAAAGGACACCAGGTACGTGTTACAAAACAATGCTTGGTTAAATTTAAAATGGGTGAATATAAGGATGAGATCATGTGTGATGTCATTCCCATGGATGTCTGCCATGTATTATTGGGAAGACCATGGTAGTATGATAGAAATGTTGTTCATGATGGGAGAATGAACACATACACCTTGGAGAAGGATGGGAGATCACATACATTGCTTCCGGTGAAAGATAAAGAAGTGAAGCCGGAGGTGAGCAACACGATACTTCTCATGAGTGGGAAGGAGCTTCTCACAGAGATGGAGAGGAATGAAGATCCACAATTCTTTGTTGTCAGGAAGCCGAGAATTGTCCTGACAAGCACAAGAGTGGACGACTTGCCGGATGAAATTTAGGAACTGTTGGGAGAGTTCGCTGATATCATCGTGGACGAACTACCTCGTTCGTTGCCACCGATGAGGAGTGTGAGTCACCATATAGACCTCATACCCGAAGCAAGTCTACCAAACAAAGTTGCATACAGATTGACACCTCAGGAGAACGAGGAAGTCAAAAGGCAGGTACAGGATCTGCAGGATAAAGGACTGGTCAGAGAAAGTCTCAGTCCGTGTGTCGTTCCAATGGTACTAAGTCTGAAGAAGGATAGAGGCTGGAGGATGTGTACAGACTCCAGAGCGATAAATAAGATCACCATCAGGTATAGATTTCCACTGCTGAGAATGGACGACTTGATGGATTGCCTGAGTGGGGAAAATTACTTTTCAAAGATTGATCTCAAGAGAGGATATCATCAGATCCGAATGAGAGAGGGAGATGAAGGGAAGACAGCATTCAAAACAAACGAAGGTTTGTACGAATGGATGGTCATGCCGTTTGGATTGACAAACGCGCCAAGCACATTTATGCGGCTGATGAATGAAGTCCTACGGGAATTCATTGGCAAATTTGTGGTCGTGTATCTGGACGACATATTAATTTTCAGCAAGACAAAGGCTGAACACTCGTGGCATTTAGCCATAGTGATGAGAAGGCTACAGCAGGAAAGGTTGCTGATAAATTTGAAGAAGTGTTCCTTTATGCAGATAGAACTCATATATTTGGGTTTTGTAATTTCGGTGAATGAATTGAAGATGGATCCTGAGAAGGTGAATGTAATCAGGAATTGGCCATCGCCGAGGAACGTTTTTGAGGTAAGGAGTTTCCACGGTTTAGCTGGTTTCTACTGAAAGTTCATTCGGAATTTCAGTGGAATTAGCGTCGTGATGATGGATACAGTGAAAAAGCGGCATAAAATTTTCCAGTGGACAGCCGAGGCTGAAAGGAGCTTCAATCTGTTGAAGCGGAAGATAACAGAGCAACCGGTGCTAGTGTTTCCTGACTTTCAGAAAACGTTTCAGGTGAAGTGTGATGCCAGTGGGTATGCTTTTGGAGGGGTTTTGAGTCAAGATGAAAGGCCTGCGGCATATTACAGCGAGAAACTGGATGATGCCAAGCTGAAATACTCCACATACGATAAAGAATTCTATGCCATCATACAGGCATTGAAGAAGTGGAGGCATTATTTGATACCCAAGGAGTTCGTGTTATACAGCGATAACCACGCATTGCAGTTTGTAAGTCAGCAGGAGAAGCTGAATCAAAAGCATGCGAAGTGGGTGGAATACATGCAAAATTTCACATTTGTCATCAAGCACATTTCGGGGACTGCTAACAAAGTAGCAGACGCTTTGAGCAGAAAAAGTTTATTGCTGCAAGAATTCAGGGTCAAGACCTTGGGTTTTGAAAACCTCAAAGACATGTATGCAGGTGATGCGGATTTTGGAGAAGCCTATGAAGCGGCCGAGAACCCAGTTCTCAGGGATCGAAGTCCGTGGCTGGAATATATAATCCAGGGAGGATTGTTGTTCAAGAGCAATCAGCTGTGCATACTGAATTGCTCCATGAGGGAGAATTTGGTGCGGGAAAAGCATAGCGGTGGCTTAGCAGGTCATTTTGGGCATGACAAAACATTCGCCAAGCTAAGCGAATTGTACTTTTGGCCTGGCATGAGAGAAGATGTTAAACGGTTTGTTGACAAGTGCAGAATATGTCAACAAGCAAAGGGCCGAAAGCAGAACACAGGGTTCTATCAGCCGTTGCCTATACCCGAGCGGCCATGGGAGGCCATAAGCATGGACTTTGTGTTGGGTTTGCCGAGAACACAGAGGGGAGTTGATTCCATTTTTGTGGTGGTAGACAGATTCTCAAAGATGGCACATTTCATTCCGTGTCATAAGACCAGCGATGCAACCCACATCGCCAACTTGTTTTTCAAAGAGATTGTGCGATTGCATGGATTGCCGAGAAGCATAGTCTCAGATCGGGATGCCAAGTTCATAGGTCATTTTTGGAGGACGCTATGGAAGAAGCTGGGTACTAATTTGTCTTTTAGCTCAGCATACCATCCGCAGACAGATGGGCAGACGGAAGTGGTCAATATAAGCTTAGGGGATCTATTGAGAAGCTTGGTGACTGAGCATCACAACAGTTGGGATCAGATCTTACCACAGGCAGAGTTCGCGTACAACGATTCAGTGAATCGGAGTACAGGTAAGATCCCGTTCCAGATTTTATATGGGACACAGCTGAGAGGAGTTTCTGAGCTCAGGGAGTCAGAACAGGCTGAAACTAGCAACGCTCGTGCTGAAGAGTTCGCTGAGGCAATGCAAGAACTTCACGCACAGGTGAAGCAGCGACTGCAGAAATCCAATCAAGAATATAAGCGCAGAGTCGTTCAGAGAAAGAGATAACTTCAGTTTGAAGTTGGTGATCTCGTTTTAGCGCACCTGAGGAAGGAAAGGTTCCCGAGGGGAACATATAACAATCTCAAGATGAAGAAGATCGGGTCGTGCAGAGTCCTTAAGAGATTCGGGGAGAATGCATACGAGCTTGAGTTGCCAGATGGCATCGAGATATCTTCGATTTTTAACATTTCGGATTTATACCCATACAGGGCTGATGAGACAGACACTGCCAATGAGGAACCAGTGGTCCAGTGGCAGAAGCAAATGCCAGTAGAAGAAAAGCCGCAGATGGAGTGTATACTGGACAAGCAAGCAGGAAGGAAGACCAGGAGAAAGCAGTATTTTGAATACCTGGTGAAATGGAAAAATCACCCAGTGGAGGATGCCAGCTGGGAAATAGAGGCAGTTATACAAAAGCATGGGCACACTGTGCAGGAGCTCATGGACAGGAGCCCATGAAATATTTTGAGCCGAGGAGTATGATGCAGGAGCATCCACAACTCATCAAGCGAGCCAGCGCGTGGAGCAAAGACAGCTGGACAAGTCAGCAAAACTTATTTTTGAAATGTATTTTGATAGTTGTTGCGCCAAGCATTAATGAGTTGATGTAATGAAGCGCACTTATAATGTATAATAGATAGGAAGGAATTTAATAGAATTAATTTTGTTAGATAGGAATTAATTGTAGATATGATGATTCCAGTTTTCAAGGGAAAACGGAATATAGGCACCCTCCTTTGTATTATTCATTCAATTCCTGCATTCTGAAGAAGAGATCAAGCAGAGAACTTGTAGAGCCCTCATGTACAGATTGGATTAATAAGAAGAGCTTTGGATTCAATTTCATGACTGGTGTTGTTTTCTCTGTGTATATGCTTATGTGTTCATGAATGTTTGTTTTACTTGTATGCATGTGCTTTGGGTTATGCTGTGCATGTGATTCTAGAAGTTAACTGAAGTCTGAGAGATTGAAAGAATTAGTTTCGATTGTTTCTCTGTTTGAGCCAGAAGATTCCTGCATAGAGTGCAATTGAATTCCTCCGCATAGAGTGTGTTGAGGAGGCTAGACGGTTAAACTCTCATTCTCATCTACCCAGAAGTCGAATTGGGTTACTCGTGTCGAGCAGGGAAAGTGCAGGCCGAGAGGTTGGAAATCTCAGCAGTTAGTCTGAGAAAGAAAAGAACGGCGTGGGCTATTGTCGCAGTGAGTGCACATAGTCCGGAGGAACTCAACACTTTGAGAATTGTCGAAGTTCGAGCGTGAGAAGTTGGTACAGAATCTCTGGAGGAGCAAAAGGGACCAATCTCAGGAGGGATAGTTCTGTGGGGAAGACTTTGGGAACAGACCCAGGAGGAGCATGAACATAATCGAGCCTTGGGAGCAGGAATAGTTCTCAAGAGGAAGAGAATCGACGACTTGTAATCCCTATGAAGTTTTGCGAAATCCCGAGGATCGTCATATCAAGGAGGAGCTACGCGGGAGTTAACCCGTAAGCGCAGGCGAGGAGGATTAAAGTCCATCGAACTTCAGAGATTCGACGTTCGGCGTTCGACGAGGTGAGTTGCATGCCCGTCGAAATTGCGAATAGCGATTTCCCGAGTCAATAGGGATCGNTTGAGGAGGCTAGACGGTTAAACTCTCATTCTCATCTACCCAGAAGTCGAATTGGGTTACTCGTGTCGAGCAGGGAAAGTGCAGGCCGAGAGGTTGGAAATCTCAGCAGTTAGTCTGAGAAAGAAAAGAACGGCGTGGGCTATTGTCGCAGTGAGTGCACATAGTCCGGAGGAACTCAACACTTTGAGAATTGTCGAAGTTCGAGCGTGAGAAGTTGGTACAGAATCTCTGGAGGAGCAAAAGGGACCAATCTCAGGAGGGATAGTTCTGTGGGGAAGACTTTGGGAACAGACCCAGGAGGAGCATGAACATAATCGAGCCTTGGGAGCAGGAATAGTTCTCAAGAGGAAGAGAATCGACGACTTGTAATCCCTATGAAGTTTTGCGAAATCCCGAGGATCGTCATATCAAGGAGGAGCTACGCGGGAGTTAACCCGTAAGCGCAGGCGAGGAGGATTAAAGTCCATCGAACTTCAGAGATTCGACGTTCGGCGTTCGACGAGGTGAGTTGCATGCCCGTCGAAATTGCGAATAGCGATTTCCCGAGTCAATAGGGATCGTCGATTTTGACAAGGACAGTTGGCACGAATCCGGCGAATCAGGGTTTTGGTATTCGGGGTTTTCAAATACAAAGGACCTGGACAGTTGAAATTGCGATTCCGCGATCCCCGATCGCACGAGTGGAGGAGTGACGTGGCAAAGTGGGACMATAAGARCTGGTGGAGTACAGGTGTCATCRGAGTTCRGGGTTCGRCRTTTTGCAGTGTAAGTGAACCRTARCATTACCATTGTCGATTTCCCGATAGGGAAATCCCCGATGCGCGAAAGCGTTGACTGTTGACTATCGGGGTTCGGGGGTTGGAGCGGTAGGTGAACCGTGTTCGCGTGAACCGTGAATCCCCGAATCGTGATCTCCCGAGTTCCGAAGGGGAGATCGCCGAAGGAGTTTACTGTGGGTAACTCTAGAGGGGAGTTGGAAGAGCTTGTAAGTCTTCGGGCCTGAGTTGAGAGAAGGTCCTAGTGGAAGCGACTGCTCACGGAGGGGCAAGTTGCGTCAAGGTCTTTCTTGATATCTATTTGCAAACCGGTTACAAACTAAGAAATATTAAAATGCAGTAGTCATAATGACTATGGAAAGATTGTTGTAATGCCACCTGGTTGTTATCTAAATGACAAATGTAAAATGCAATTATAGAATGCAATTATAAAATGAAATATTAAAATGCAGTAGTAATAAAGTTTTATGAAAGGTCACTGTATTAAGACTTGTGGATATCTTAAATGGGAACATAAAATGCAAATATAAATGCCTTGTTAATATAGATATGGAAGGTTTGTTGTTGTAGTTTTATTTGTTGTCAATAATAAATAAAATGTAATTCTTATTACTAATGTTGTTGGTAAACGTTATTGTCAATGTCATTTGCTTATGTAATGGTAATGCTTGTACAAGGTGAAAAATGCTATACCAGTATTGATAAGATATGAATGCAAGATCCTGGTTATTCTCTTTACAATGTTAATTTGGTATGAAAATAATGATATGGTCAATTCATTGCAGGGATAATTATGTTTGTTTTATTTACAACATGAAAAATATAAGGTCCTTGAAGGGAGTACAATGAATTAATACGATTGGGTTGAGGGGAATGTTGCAATTAATTATGTGAACTTATTTTTAGGGTTGGAATAAGGGTGTTAATTTCCTTACTAGCCTTATTAATGGTGAATGTCTTGTAATGTAAAGGTTATTATTGCAAACTTTTTATAACTTAAATTAAAGGGGTGTTACCCTTTATGGCAATGGTTTTGTAATGTTAGTGCGGGGATAACACATAAAATATAAGGTGTTGTTATTGTGCAAAATAAATGGTTCTAATGTAATATGTTTATCATGTCACAGCAGCGTCATTGTAATTTTAGTTGTTATTGATAAACTTATGTGGTGTAGTGTCCTTGATTAAGTACAAGGATTATTTTGAGTTAGTAAATGAGGGTTGCTGTTCATTTTGAATAATGTTGTACTTGGTTGATACGCCTTCTGTGCGCTTGGTCTGCTTGTGTCTGGCAAGATGTAGACACCTCCATGTAGCCTGGGTATGTAAGTCTGTGCGTGTAATTATTTCTATGTAAAGAATCCAGTGCCGTATCAAGAGTCTCGGGCCCTTTAAAGGCAGGGTTTCCACTCTTGCGACACACCTGACGAAGATTACTAGTTTCTGCCTGAGCAGTCGGCCAGGAGCCTATCTGACCTTCTCTCTCTCCGGAGCAGGGAACTAAGATTAAACGCCCTGCTTTCCTGTGCAGAAATAGTAAAATCCACTACTATGGATTCTTCCTTTGTGTTTGTACCATGCATAACCCAGTAAGTCATTTATGCTTGCAGTTCTTTGTTGTGCGCCTTATGTCTATGGTCGTTTATTTCTTGCGTTGTGAACCTTATGTCTACGGTCATTTATTGCTTGCAGTCACCTATTGGACGCCTTAAGCCTTCTGGTTGTGTTCATTGTGGTTGCGTCTTGTCGGTCGTCGGGTGGTAACGTAGAGTCAAGTGTGTATGTTCCTTGTAAACGCGCGCAGACACCTCAAACAAAAAAAAAAAAAATTGCACCTGTTAAAGAGTTGTTGTCGTAACGAGGAGGCCGTTATAGTATACACTATAATAGAAATAAATATCTACAGACTTATCCCATATAGTTTTATATGCTAATTACATGAGAAACATTGAATACGTAATTTCCTCTTTTCTTTATGAATTTACCATTAGATCAAGTTTGTACAGAATTCAGTTATTCATAAACATTTTTCTACGTTCTAATATAAGATAATGCAGAAAAAAAAGGGTTCCGTAAGGGACAAATAATCCGAAGACATACAAGTTGCGTAAACATATAACTAAGTCTATAAATTTCACAGTTACACGAATAACTAGAGTAATATGGTTCAAATTTATTATATAATATCAAATTTAATGTTGAGAGTAGATGTGAAGAAAAGTTTCAATACACGAATACATCTTAATTACCAGATACAGAGTCTTGAATACAAGTATATCCAATATACAAAAATAAAGACATTGAAGTAGTAAATATTTCAATAGTGCCACAGTAAGGGATTTGACCCTTAAGTCCCTTTAAGAAGAAGTAATTGTAGAAATAACCAGTTGTGTAGGAGACTAATACTTTTTCTCCCCACAATAACTGTATACTAGAACTAATTTTACCCCTTTCGATAGAACTTGAGATACTACTTTTGTGGAAGAGAATGGCAAACAAGAACCTGAATACCTCTTTCATAAAGTGATTTCCTGGAATCCAAGGAGAACGAAGGCGTCCAAATCCTGTAGAAAGACCAAGAAGGTTTTATGAGTATCAATTAACAAAATAAAATCACTGTAAGAAAAAAACTTATTACACAAATGAACTTTCAGACTATACTTAACTGATTGGATTTCAGAAGTAGATTTTGTCCCTCCTCCTCGTATCCATGGAAAGGTTGTCGTAGACTCGAAAGGGTAGAGAGAGCTAAGAGTTGCCTGATGGGTACCTCGCAGTTAAACAAAGGCCCCATAATTATATTGTAGCAAACAACATAGAACCTTTCATTTTTCAGAGAAAGGGTGAATAATCATATGATGAATAAGGTTAATCTAATAAGTACTATGAGTTATTAAAATGTGACCTGTAGGGTCACCCCTTTCACCACACAGCAAGGATTCCGAACTAATTTTAATTCAGTTCGGAAACAAAAACGAAATGAAGTTCACGGATAGAATCTTGAACACACGATAGATCCTTCCCTTGAAACATTTTGTAGAATGATAACAGAACAGGGTTAGACACCCAAGACTGTCGAACCATGGGACAGGGTAACTCCTCGACCTTCCTCGAGAGCTTTAGAGTAAGGGTATACAACAAAAGGAAAAATATTGTAACTACACATGTATATATTCATACGCATTGCAGAAAATAATAGTAGTTATGTTACACTCGGTGGTTGCAGTAAATAGGGTTACAGATAAGATGACCTACATCCTTCTCAGAAAACAGAAACTCAAGCAAGCACCAGAGAGATGCACCATGAGAAACTTGTGGAGATCAAAACCTCTACAAGGATATACGATTCCTCTCTGCGTAATTGTAACTGTAACTATAATTAAAGGAAAGACTCGAACATTAAGAGCAACATAAGGTAAGTGACCTTCCTTACTGACATGGAGTCCGAAATACCTAAGAAAGATAACCCAAAAGGACTCACGTAATATAGATTCAATACAAAAATCCATATTATGCATTGCCGAAGAAGCTTTAACCTCGAAGGGCTTAGGTAAGAACTACCTTCCATACTGAGAAGTTTTGTTATAATATAGAGGGTTCCCAAAACTATTAACCAAAAGTTCTAACCTTTCTTAACGAGGATTCCAATGGTAGTGGTCTACCAAACGTTTTTCCACCAGAATGAGTCAACATCATAATCACTGGAGATACATAGAGAAAGGATTGATAACCAGGGTATCCTTGAACACAGTCATAGGAACACACATAGCCAATATCAAAAATGAAATAATAGTCTCTGGGTAACCGTTGACTAGTCTACTCATGATTAATGATGGTCTGTCCCTAAGTGTCGTGGTTACGGAAAGGTGGAAAATTTTCAGAGGGGCACATTAAAACATGCGATAGTTCCAATGGAATGCGTTCAAAATTCCTTAAATTTTTTGGGCACGGGCCATTACACCACTATGATCATATCCAAGATAATCTCGCCTCACATCCACGAAATAATTGTAATGACAGACAGTTTGTACTTTCGTTTTAATCCTTACCTTTAGTTTGGTTAGGGTTCCCTTACGGTCATCGAATAGGTTAGGAAAGGAAAAACCTTATGCCAACGTTGGTCCGGATGAGAACGACAGTTAGGCATGAATGTTTAACAAGTATAACCAACCCTTAGTTACCACCTAACAAATCATAACACTCACACGAAATGGATGTCACATTGATCATAGTTCATTCATTAAGTATCTGTCACCACTTCCGAGGAAATTGTTTTGTCACTTCAGAATTTAAGGATGATCATACGTGGATGCCCATAGTATGTATTACTTGCGCGATTGGGAGTATAAGTTATGGTGGCATACATATATAAATAA
The DNA here is from genome assembly GCA_010110895.2 of Picea sitchensis. Classification (NCBI taxonomy): domain Eukaryota; kingdom Viridiplantae; phylum Streptophyta; class Pinopsida; order Pinales; family Pinaceae; genus Picea; species Picea sitchensis. The sequence goes on from SNQJ01S0084276.1 coordinate 12,106, forward strand.
ATAGTTTGGTGAGGTCAGAAGAATAGACTATATTATGGCGGAATATATATATAAATATATATATAGTTTTGTTGAGGCCAGAAGTATAGTCTATGTGAAGGATAAATATGAACACTTATATAATTGCAAATAGTCTTTTGTTATGAATTCAAACATATTCACCTCCCTTGTGGTTAAATTTAGGTAAAGTCCTTTAATCGCCTTACAATATAACAAGGAAGGTCTAACATGGATTTGACGAGATAATTAAGTTTAATGTCCTTAAGAAAAAGATTTTTTTTTATGGAAAATTTAGGGAAACATTACAAGGATAAAGTGCTCAAGATAGTTAAAGGGTCTAACTCTTGACAGTTAAAGGGTCTAACTCTTTCTCTTTGAACTTCTATTTATTTTATGTGCAAGACAGGAAGATTTCCATTCTTTATTGATAAAAAATTTACAATTGTTTATTCCAGAATGTTGAACAAATTGACTCCTAAGAAATTTGATTCATTGAAAAATCAGTTGCTCAAATCTGGAATTACTACTGCGAACATCTTGCAGGTATGGCTGATTTTATCAAGATATTTTTAATAGGTCATTCCTTTTGTTTTCTTTGTTGAGAACTTTGAACCCTAGTTTTATAGTTTTGTTGGGAGCATTTAGTTTTAACACACTTCTATATGTCGCCATTGATCTCTAGTTTACAAACATTGCACGCTTAATGGATGTTTTTATATGTTCGGGGTGTGATTTCATTGGTATTTGATAAGGCAGTGATGGAACCAATGTTTTTCTTTATGTATGTCGAGTTGTGTGTGCATCTGAGTTTGGGACTCCCTGAATTTCCACCGGAGGAACCCAATGGAAAACCAATAGGCTTAGGCGTTAGTGCCTCCGATAGTCAGTAATGTCTTCATTAGTTAAGAACAAGGTCAGTTTTTATCGCTTACCTGAGCGCTTCTCTAGTTTCTTTAGATTCTATACAGGAATAGACTATACGCCTTCTCACTGGATTAAAAAATCTTTATAATGTGAAGACCAAGTTGAGTGGAGCCTGTGCATATAGAACTCTGCGAGCTAGAGTTCGATGGTGCGAGCTCTGATGGTGCGATCATGAGAGCATCTCCCTGGTGTGAAAAGAGAAACAAAAACACCAACAGAACAAAGGAGTTGTGCAAAATTAGGGTTTAGCTCAGAAATTAGGGTTTCATGGATACACAGACTGGTGGGGCGAATAAGAATTTTGCACAGACTGCAAACTAGGATGCAGATGAACCGACTGGTAGGAGTAAGAAAAACCTAAATGAAGGGCTGAGTGAATTGAGAGTGAGAGGCGAATGGCAAGCTAAGCGATTTGAAGAGGTGATGTTCTAACATGCATTTTCTGCCTTTAGGGAATATGGATTAATTCTATCCATTTTACTTGATCAGTCCTCTCCCCAATTTGTTTTACTCGATCACTGTAGTAATCCCTAATTTTGGAACTTGTTAACAGCCAGAAGAAATAGGCAGGTTTCCTAACAGACTCTTAGATTGTTAATGAATGCAGGAATTACTATTATGGAGCGGTGAGGCATAACAACCCAGGGAAGGAGGGGCAATACACCACCATCGCGTTCAAGAAGGTCGTGTGGTTCTCGATGCACATGTTCAAGAAGTCCAGGTGGTTCTCGATGTAGAACAACAACTGCCACTCTGCCATAACCTTCGGGCAGGGCTTCGATGCCACAATCAAAGCTATCAACAACACCACAATCAAAGCCATCAACAACGAGGAATGTAACCATGGAAACAGTGGCCAAGTGAGGAGCAAATACTGTAGCTACAAACTCTCATTGATTTGCAATTTTCATCATTTTTGGGGATCAATGGATCATCTTTGAGGATCAATGGATCACTGTTGTTATAGCCCAGCCCAACCTCACGCTGAATATTATTAGCTAGGTGCAAATCTAAGGGGTGGCTAGGGAGTGAAGAGATGGAAAAGTCGTGAGCCAAGTGCAAGCCATGCGAAGGTGGAAGGTTTTGGTGGCAATGTTACAGAAACTAAAAATTAGTTTTTTTTAATTCATTTCTTAATGCTAACAATTCAAAAAAAATATTCGCATACACCAGGGAAATAACATTACATCAGTGAACTCTCAACCAATAAAAAATTAAATTTTTAATTTTTAATAAATACTATAAATAATTTATTTAAAAAAAAAATAAAGGTAATAAAATAATTTAGGTGATCTTACAAATTAGGATACAAAACATACCAATTATAATAACAAATTGCACCAGTTAATACCTAGTCAACATGCCTTGACCGCAAGGCAAAAGCTATAATTCCCACCTTGGCCGAAGGCAAGGACTAATAATATCTTTAAAGAATGTAAATATAAAATAAAATCATTGCATTCATATTACAATTTGTTTTCATATTTCTTTTCCACTAATGATTCCTTCCCACCATATCAATAGATCTTTAATTATGGTTTTCCATCAAAAACCCTCTTACCTCTCTCGTAATATGAAATTGAATGAGAAGCTACGCACCATGTACATAGAGGTATGTATCCATTTTAATTATTATCTTTCAATTCATAAGATGGACACATTTATATTTTAATAGACAAAGAGTGAAAAACTCTTATTTTTTTCTATTAATTTTTTTTAGACATATATAGATCTATCATACCCCGTCTAAGCTCATATTTAAGGTGAAATTACCATTTTTACTAATCCAATTATTATGAAATAATTTTTTCTGTTGAAGCAAATGAAATAATAAATGGTCTTAGTGTTCCAGGGTCAAAATAACTTGGACATAAATAATTTTTTATTTTAAAGCAAATGAAATAATAAATGGTCGTAGTGTTCCAAGGTCAAAACAACTTGGACAAAAAATGATAGAATATTATTTGAAATGGGACTTATTGTTTGCATTAGAAATGTTGATGGCCACACAAACAAAAGGAAAACATGGTTTAAGCTTTTTCAGCACTTGGAAAAGCAAACCCACAATGGTTCCCTCTTTCCTAAAAGGTCCATTGAACCATACATCGTTGGTCACCCTACTGATGAAGAACTTTGAGAGGATGTTGTGCATCGAGCTAAAAACTTATGTTCATTGCCCACTAATCCATTCCTGCAGAGGATTCTCACCTCACTAACTCACGATCGTGAGAAATTGATTTTTCCGTGTTTTAGTATTTCCTTGACATTTGTTTATGTTACAAGTCCAAGTGATGGACTTAAAAATGTATTATAATTGACACGTAATAACATTTTTATAATCTCTGAGAGGTGGGGTGGCTATGAAACAAAGGATGCATCCTTCGTTATGAGAAAATTCTCCTCGGTTCGGTGACATTTTTAATTCATTTAGTGTATTGAACCATTTATCAGAACCGAGATATAAGAACCCCTTTTTAAACCTCTTTGGAATAGTGGGGCAGTTTAAATCTTAATTAGTTTAGAATTTTAATTTTGATAAGATTAAATTTAAATATTTTATAATTAATTTTATCTTATTAATCAAATTAATTGAGTTAACTTACTGAACTATGTCCATTTATATTTATATTTATATATAT
>SNQJ01S0084276.1:16491-31296 GCA_010110895.2 Picea sitchensis
ATCTAAATTACAACTAATGGCCTAAAGCCGACATAAATAAAATAGAATTACTAATCTAATATGCCCCAATTAAGGGGTAATGAGCCATTATTAGGGCTTAAAAGAACGACTACCCATCCGATGCAAACAAGACACTACTACCCGCTAAGGGACAACTTCCTATTCTCGACACAACGATGTGGACCATGTAATGGCCCCATCATTATGTTTACAAGCGAAACAACAGTGCAAATTGTTTTTGACAAAACCAGGAGAACAACGACGATTACAACTAGACGACACAGCTGGCGGTGAGAACCATGCCCGTAGAACAGGCAACAACAATTAATACTCCACACATAGGCATAAGGGCGACTGGGAAAAACATGCATAGAATAACATGGAGGATCGACTACCCGTCCGACACAACACGACCACACCTACAAGCTGAGGGAAAACCTCCCCATCCCTACACAATAGCCTAGACGAGAAAGACGAGAACCTCAAGGCGCACCTTCCTAACACCTGAAGGCGTTCAACCTAGGCACCAAGCAACTTGCAACACCTGAAAAACTCACACCGAACACACCGACTCTGACCAAGGTCTCGTTTGCATCTATCCCACAGGGCACACCATGATCCTCGCATCAGGAATCATGTCATTCCTAGGTGATAGACACGTCAATAACCTCGGTGCAAACATAAGATATCTGGACCAAGGACTATAGGAAACTTCGACGTGCTAGGAATCAATAATGACTGGGAGACTATAACTACCCCACACAAAAGATTGACAAGACACAAGAGGATGAAGACAAGGGGTGATGCCAACCCACACTACATTGTCCCCTACCCCACCAATTATCCAGGCTAACCAGTCCACGATTACATTCTAACTTTACATGGGTTCCATTCTAATGGGGCACGTCAAGTTGCCAATTGTTTTGACATAGATTATTCATCTAATTTTAGCAAGTATAAATTATAAATCTGTCTTTAACTCAACATGAGATTAAAATCATATACAATCCAATCGACCATTCTACATTATACCTTAGTCATTAAATTCAATTAATAACATCAATTACGAATCAGTTCAACAATTCTGTATCACAATTTAATCATCAAATTCAATATAATAACATTGACTACGAAACAATTCGGCAATTATGCATCACAATTCCATCATTGACCACAATTTAATTTAGTGATTTTAACCTCTCCTTGGATCAATACTTACTAAACTATTTAATCATTAATCACAGTCTAAATGGGCAATTCAATATTAATCCAAATCCCCATCCAACTATCCACCAACTTAAGTATCAACATTAACGATTTTATGGTAGAATTCTACCATTATAACACTGATGAACAATCAATCTCGACATGTGGTCTATCTATATTGACCGAACAAACAATACTACCTGTTCTTTTAATAATGAGAAGGAAATTGCTAACTATTATCTTCCCTATATCAAATTAACAAGGCAATTAGCATAGTTGTTACCTAACCATTAATATAGAAAATGACAAGGCAGTTGACATAACTGTTAACAAATAATTAATAGCGAAATCACAAGGCCATTCTCATGACTGCTATCATAACGAGTAAGATAGCAATGACAATACTATTAACGCTTAATTAACATAACCATTAGTAAAGCAATGGCAAGGCAGTTAAGGTAACCGTAACAATCAATATAATTCTGACAAGATAATTATTAAAACTGTAGCAAGATAATTAATATATCATTAACAGTATTCAAGGCAATTTTTAAGGAAACAAAATAGTTGTACCACATCTCAGCAACACGCAGTACACAGTGGTGGCAACTCGTGCATAATCCCAACAATGCATTCCAATTTAGATGGCAAGACGTGGTCAATCAGCAGCAAAACACAGACACCAGCTAAAGGAAAAATGATGGCACAGTTTAAAGGCCAATTCATGGTCATTTATTGCAATTCCAGTCACAATATCAAGGGCAAATTGTGGTCAATTAAGGTAGTACATAGTCATCTATTTTAACAGCAATTCGAGGGCGTGTAACAACAAATTCAGTCAATCTTGTTAGCATCAATTCATGGTCATTTACAACAAATATGTCATCATTTTAAATAGTAAAAATTCGTGGGCAATCAATCGGCAAAACGATCAACATTTCGAAGGGAAAAAACGTGGTTGGCAATCTAGAAAAATGCATCATTAAGTAATGCGCAGTTTGTGGCCATTCAAAACAATAAACGCAGTAAGTTTTAAAGAATAACCTAGCCTTCAACAAGGGAAAATAAAGTCTCACAAACAATAAATGAAATGTAGTCTAGAGAGGGGCGAATTTGCCAGGAACAAGGTAATTATAACATAAATTCTTAAGTGCAAGACAATCTTCTTCAAGGGGAAAATCGCCCCAAAAGTAAAAACGAAATGCAAACTTGAGAGGGATGAATAAACCAAGGTTTCCCCTTTTCACTGCGAGGATGCCAATGCCAACGCATATAGGAAAACAAAAACGTTTTTGTCTTTCTTACCTGGGTACCAAATGTAAAATGCAAACAGAGAATTTAATTGTTTTTCCATTGCCAGAATACCATTCCAAAATGTAGACATGAATCAACTCGTTTTCCATTGCCAGAATAGAGAATCAAATCATTTTTCCATTGCTAGAATGCAAATACAAAATGCAGACATGAATCAACTCGTTTTCCATTGCCAGAATACAAATACAAAAATGTAGACTTGAATCAACTCGTTTTCTGTTGCCAAAATACCAATACAGAAAATGCAGACATGAATCAACTCGTTTTTCGATTACTAGAATGCAAATACAAAAATGCAGACATGAATCAACTCGTTTTCCATTTCCGAAATACTAATACAGAAAGCAGACAACAGTAAGATAACTGAAAGGATCCAATGGGAAGGGTCATGGAATGATTGCATGGGTTCTATCAGTCAAGGCATAGATAAAACCAACCGGGCCACCAAATAATCCACACGTAGAGGTCATTTCCAGATGGTGGAATCAACAATCATCCAAGGACAAACATCAAGGTAGACAGTTGATAGGTATGTCCTTCGCTTCATCATCCTCGCACAGAAAAGCAGGGCGTTCAGATCCATAGTTCTTTTAATGCTAAGGCGATGAGTGTAGATCATGCTCCTGGCCGACTGCTCAGGCAAGGACTAGTGAGCTAGGGACGAAGGCTAACCAACCACGAAGGTCACAATCAACACAGCAAGGTGGTTAAGACGTGTGATAAAATGAAGGCCATGGGAGAGAACAACCATTCAGTTAGGCTAAGAAAAGTTTATGTCATCCACTTAAAAAGACATCAGTTTACTTTTCCAAAAATAAGTAGATCCAAGAATAAGTCCTAATACAATCTGCCAAACAAAAATGAAGAGAGCGTACTGTTGCCTGATCGCCCACTTTGAATGACTTCCCGCGTGCTCCATTCCACTTCCGCTTGCCTATCGGCGAGACTTCACCGATACCTCCCAGCCAATGTTAGGGGTAATTTTCTTCCCCCTTAGCCCCTCGAGCCGCAAAGGGGCCACGCACGCACTATCCAGATATTTCGACTAGCTCCCAGCTCGCCTCGCAAGGACGGGATACCACTCCTCATCGAGTTGGGTATCCCAACTTCCACAAGTTAAATCAGTCAAGTAGATATTTCTACAGTGTAACATTACACAAACAGAAGATGATCCAACCTCCATCACCTCCCTTCATTATATATGGTTTCGTGGTTCCCTACTTTCCAAAAATTCTGTTTTAGTTAAGTTTTATAATTAAATTCCTAAAAGTTCATCCCCGTACAAGTGTTACCCATCCCCTTCATTCCTCCATAAATTAAATTCTTTAATTAATTAATTATCTCTATTTCCCTCACCCACGTAGAGTTACTCCTAGAATCACTCCTAGGTGTCCCCAAATTCTCTTACAGGTTTTAATAACTTTCTATTTTATTAAATTGTTAGTTCAGTTTAAATTAGAAAGCTCTTAAATGGTAGATGCTTTACTAAGTTTGACCTTTCGCTTTTTCCCTTATCTTCCCCTTTTTCCGTTTTTAAGTTTACCTCTTTCCTATTTTCCTAAAATTTTAGATTTTCCCTCTTTCCCTTTTTTAATTAGAACTCAAAAAGGCAGGTGTGGAATTTAACCATTTTTCCCTTTTATCTTTTAATTAATATAATTTAAAAATAATAATAATAATAATATAGCTAATTCTCTTTTTAAATTTTATTTCAACAGATTTATTTTTTTTTATGAATAAATTAAATTTCTTACTCCCTTCATGTTACAAGATTTAACGAAGACCATAATTATCATTTATGTTGCTTTTATTTTTATTTTTATTATTATTATTATTAATTTTATAGATAGACAAAATTTTACCACTAGCGTAATTTAGACTTAGACCTTAATTTTTTGTACTGGGCGACACTTAATTACGGAATTCATTTTAAAAATACTTAACATGTTATTCATCCTAAGGCCATCTAGGTTCATTCATTTAGCATCAACAATGCGACATGCCCTTCAGGACACACTAGGTGCTCCAAGGGTGCCACTCGCCTCATTTGTTCCCTTGCGCGATGTGCCCTTCAGGATGCACTACATGCTCCAAGGGTGCCACTTGCCTCTTGACTGACTTGGTAGACATCAATAACCCCTGGAGTCAATACTCCGCCAGGTGAACTTGTGGGAGACTAAGGGCCTCTAATGAATAAGGCCCCTGCCTTATTGCGCGCCCCTTAGAATCATCATGAACGACTATTGCACTCTGCCCTCATGGCATCGTGGGTCCTCTCAAACTAGGTAAACGTTAACCTACAGTTCGAGCCACGACGGGAGTGCTAATAGGTTGTGGAAGGGTTGTTGTCCATACCACTTCCTCAACATCTTTGGTAGTCATGCGTGACCCTTTTACTCCACATGTGAGTCTGGTCGGCAAGCTATCGTCAGCCTGCATCATCAACAAATCATGTGAGAACATATCCATATCATATCATCTAATCAGATACACTAATATCACAGTAAAATAATCAAACCCCAATGCTACACTCCTTGACTTGATCCAGAGTCCAAGGGGTTCCATCGATGCCTCTGCATCCTCAAGGTCCAAAGTCCTGCACACTCAGTAAACCGAGTCAATAGCACTTGTCTATGTCAATGCAGTAAAACAACATGTCATCAACCCATCACACCTCATAATCAAAATCAAGTGTTTTAATAGCATAATAATCCAGATCACTTGTGGGCAAGTTTCCTCAAATAATAAGTTCGTTCAGTGTGCTAGACCGGGATGTTACAGATGAACAAGACTAGTACCTCAAGGCACATGAACCAAATGCATGAAGGCACTCCACCCATGCACCCAAGTAACTTACCATGCTTGACAACACTCCACCACCCACACCGACTTCAGCCAGTATTCGTTTGTCGCTATCTCACTGGGTGTGCCATGATCCCCTCATTAGGAATCATGTCATCCCCAGGTGATAGACATGTCGACAAACTTGGCACAACATATCCTATCTAGACCGAAGAATCTATAAAAATATGATGCGCTAGGACAATCCCATGGACAAGGATACTACACCCACACCCCAAGCAATGGGTCAGCAAGATGCAGGCCGACGCTAACAAGAAAACACAAGTTGTTACATGACCGTACAACAACCCAACCCATTCATTTTGTCTGAACTGGTCAATACTAAAATAGTGTTAAATAAATATCTACCTTACCCATCTAGATTACGAAGTCACTGATTTACCACCTAAATTAACATGATATACAGTTCTAATTTAGAGAGTCTAATTACCAATTTAAACAACCACTATATACTAATGAGCATTAACAACAAATCAAATTTTAGCAAATGAATACTACTACTTGTTGATAGATTTTGATTCTACATTAGTCCTTAAACAAATCTGATTCACAACTCTAATTTACAATTTAGACATTATTACAATATCATTTAAGCATTAATTAAGGTCTTAGTGGGAAAATCTAAATTAATCCCAAATTTCAATCTAACTAGAAATAGATGTCAATTAACAACATTAACTGCCTCAAGGAAGAATGCAACAATGAAACATTTATTAACTCATTAAATTGCCACACGTTGTTTGTCTACACTATCTGTACCAAAATGACAATTGTCTATGGACATTAAAAGAATCTGCTAGGAAGAGTAAATGTCATGAAGCCATAGACATTCAATGAGAAACTAAGGTCATGTACCTATAATTAGATTTACTTCCATATGTCTTTAATAAGATTTTTCTGTCATAAATGTTAAAAGAGATTACTACCATCTGTAGTAATAAGATTTACTGCTATAAATGTAAAAAGAGGTTATTGCCATATGTAGGAAATAAGTTTTATTGTCATAAATGTTAAAGGATATTACTTCCATAATCGTCTAAAGGGATTAATTACAGGACCTGATCTTAATTAAATTCATTCAGAACTAGACACTACAATCAATGAAAATGAAAAAATCCTATAACAATACTTAGTACTGCAAAAAAAAGGGGAGGAAAGTTGTTCCAATCCAACTATGCCAACCAGACACGCTGCCATGTAAAGGTAAAGCTCATGAGTATGAACATCGAGTTAGATGTATAGAAATATTTTCTTTTCTAGGTTAAGAGGTGCAGTCAACAGTTAAGCAAAATCATGTCCATTCATCCCAAACACATTCCACAATTAAAGGCAAAAATCATGGGCATACCAGCAATGCAGTCATCATTCTAAATAGAAAAAGTATGTTCCTTAAACAACGAACTTAGTTAATCTTTTTGGGAAAATCCGTGGTTCTTTACAACAAACTCAGTCACTTCTAAATGGAAAAAATCGTGGGTAATTACAACAAGCTCAGGCAAGTGTTTTAATAGCCAAATCATGGGCGTTTTTTGGAAGCTCAGGCAATCGATTTAAAGAAAATTTGTGGGCATTTTAAACAAAAAAATCAGTCATGTTTTTAAGTGGAAAAATGGTGGTCATTTATACAAAAAACTCTGTCATGTTTTTAAGGAAAAATGGTGTTCCTTTAAACAACAAACTCAGTCACGTTTTTAAAGCAAAAGGTGTTCATTTAAACAACAAACTTAGTCATGTTTTTAGGTGGCAATTCATTATCATATAAAATATTTGCAAGCTTGAAGTTATACAAGAAATCAACGATAATTGGTCATTATAAAAGCGTTGAGGTAAATACAAAAACAAGGTAGACAAGAATAACAAGTAAAAATATTTTTCCATTTCCAGGATACCAATACAAAAATGCATACAAGAAATCAATCATTTTTCCATTGCTATATTACCAATACAACGCATAAAGGAATAACAAACAAAAACATTTTTCCATTCCAGGATACCAATACAAAAATGCAGACATGAAATCAATTTGTTTTTCCATTACCAGAATACCAATCCAATGCAGACAGGAATAACAAATAAAAACATTTTTCCATTTCCAGGATACCAATACAAAAATGCAGATAGGAAACCAAATAATTTTTCCATTGTCAGAATACCAATACAACGCAGACAGGAATAACAAATAAAAAATAAAAAAAATTCCATTTCGAGGATACCCATACAAAAAAGTAGGCAGGAAATCAAATCGTTTTTCCGTTTCTAGAATACCAATACAACGCAGACAACAGTAAGAGAAACACAAGGATCCAATGGGAAAATTCATTGAAATGATCACAGATATTCTATCAGTCAAGTCACAAAGAAAAACCGACAAGGACACAAGATAATCCATATGCAGAGGTCTTTGCTAGATGGCGCAAGTCAAACAATCAGCCAAGGACAAAAACGAAGGTAGACGAATGAAAAAAATGCCCTTCGCTCATCATCCACGCACATAAAAGAAGGGCGTTGAGATCCATAGGTCTATTAACGCCAAAGCGACGACCGTATATTAGGCTCCTGGACGACTTCTCAGGCAAGGACTGATGAGCTAGGGACAAAAGGCAAAAAAAACAACCACAATCTTCAAAAATCAATACACCAAAGGGCGTTCAAGACATGTCGAGAATCGAAGGCCATGGGAGTCAATCACTCATTGAGCTAAAGGCTATGAAAAAAAATTTAGTCACCAACTAGAACGCTAAGACAATCAATTTCCTTACCCAATTAAAAATGTAGATCTAAAGCATAAATCATACTAAAATATACCTTGCAAAAATAAAGGAAGCGTACCATTACCTAATCTCCCGCTCTAAGTTGAAGTCTCGCGTGCTCCATGCAACTCTCACTTGCTGACCAACGAGACTTCACCGGTACCTCCCAACCAATGCTAGTGGTACTCTTCTTCCCCCTTAGCCCCCTGAGATGCAAAGGGGCCACACACACTAACTAGAGAATCAGCTAGATCCCAGCTCGCCTTGCAAGGCCAAGCTACCACTCCTCACAGAGATGGGTATCCCAACCTCAACAAGCTATGTCAATCAAGTATATATTTATATAGCGTAACTTTAGGCAAAATAGAAGAGATCCATCATCCTTCTCCTCCCTCCATTATATAGAGTTTCGAAGTCCCTTACCTTCCCAAAATCCCATTCTATTAAAGCTTAATAAATTAATTCATAAACATCCTCCCCGTACATGTGTCATCCATCGCCCCCATTCCTCCAAAAACTAATTTCTTTAATTAATTATTTACCCTTATTTCTCTCACCCACCTAGAGTCACTCCTAGAATCGCTCATAGGTGTCCCCAAATTCCCTTACAGGTTTTAATGACTTTCCCCATTATTAATTTGCTAGTTTAGTTTAAATTAGAAAGTTCTTAAATGGTAGATACCTTACTAAGTTTGACTTACTATTTTTTCCCTTGTGTTTCCCTTTTCTTTATGTTTCCCTCTTTTCCTAGTTTCCTAATTATTTTAGATTTCCCTATTTTCCCTTTCCATTTAGAACTCAATTTGGCAGGTGTAGAAATTAACTTTTTTCCCTTTTCCCTTTTTAATTAATAAATTTTAAATTATCATAATATAATAAAACAATTATTTCCCCTTTTTATTTTTATCCCAACACATTTTTATGAATCAATTAAATTGCTTACTCCCTTCTTGTTACAAGATTAATGAAGATTATCATCATTATTTATTTATTTTTATTTTTATAAATAAATATATATATATATATATACACACACACACACACACACACACACACATTAAAAGGATATAAAAATTCTTCCACCAGTATAATTTAGACCTAGACTTTAATATTCATGTTGGGTGACAATTTATCAAGGAAATTGCTTTAAAAATTTCTTATCATGTTATTCATCCTAAGGCCATCTAGGTTTGTTCATTTATCATTGACAACACGACGTTCTCTTCAGGATGCACTAGGTGCTCCAAGGGTGTCACTCGCCTCATAGGTTTCCCTTGCACTGCATGCCCTTCAAGACGCACCATGTGCTCCAAGGGTGTCACTCGCCTCTTGACTAACTTGGTAGACATCAAAAACCCCCAGAGTCAATACTCTATGAGGTGAACTTGTAGGAGACTAAGGGCCTCTAAGGAATAATTCCCCCACCTTATTGCGCACCCCTTAGAATCATCGTGAGTGACTATCACAGTCTTCCCTCACAACATCGTGGGTCCTCTCGAACTAGGTAAACGTTAACCAACAGTTCGAGCCACGGTGGGAGTGCTAGTAGTCTGTGGTAGGGTTGTTGTCCACACCTCTCCCTTAACATCTCTGGTAGTTGTGCGTGACCCCTCTACTCCAGATGTGAGTCTGGTCAACAAGCTATCATCCACCTGCATCATCAATAAATCGTGTCAGGAATATATCCATAATCATATCATCTAATAATATGCACTAATATCACATATAAAACAATTAAACCCCAACGGTTCACTCCCCGACTCAATCCGAAGTCCAAGGGGTTCCATCAATTCCTTTGCATCCTCGAGGTCCAAAATCCTGCACACTCAGTAAAACTGAATCAATAGCACCTGTCTATGTCAATGCAGTAAAACAACATGTCATCAACCCATAATGTCTCATAATCAAAATCAATGTCTTAATGGCATAATAATCTGGATCACTTGCGAGCAAGTGTCCTCAAAGAAAAAGTTTTCTTAGTGTGCAAGAGCGAGATGTTACAATAACAGTCCACTACATAGTTTTCTATAAATTTCCTATTAAGAATGTTTTAAATCCATCACAAAAAGAATATCATACCTAGCATATATAGAAAAAACAAAAACTATTAGAACACTCACAACATAGAGTCTCATTTAATGAAACAAACCCATAAGGTATTGGATCATATTTAGTGAAGCAATCATCCAATGAGCCCAAATGTGTGCTTACTATAAATTGTGTTTAGATAGGGACTCAACCAACATGTTCCATTCTCTACAAACATGAACGAAATAAATCTCATTAATGATAGACTTTATATTCAATATTTCTTCAAATACGGGTCTCAAAAGAAAACTTTTGATATCGCATGCCCCTCTCAACCATTTTACAAACACTTTTGAATCCCCTATCACTTGGATTTTTTGAACTTCCTTTTGAACAACGAACATAAGTATTATTTCCCATGATCTCAACCATATTTTTTTACTCTTGCCTAAGTTTACCTTGAATTTATAAAAAAGTGAATTAGATAAAAAAATTACCCCACAAGCTCCACTAACTAGTGGATCACCTTGAGAAGTACCAACAAAGAAATCCCAAGCCCCATATTTATAAATGGATTCAAAAACCACAACCTTTGGAGGTTTCCCATCCCTTACTACTTAAATCTCCTACAAATAATCAAACTCTAATATGAAAATTGAAAGTGAGGAGAGAACTTGTCTTCAAACAAACCTAATATATAGATAACTAAATTCCCCCAAAAATGACAAGAGAGAGAGACGGAGAGAGATTTGAACGATTTAATATTAGAATTTACACACCACACTTTAATACATGCATCCATAGCTTGACCCACTTATACATTTCCAATATTAGTTAAAACTCCAATTGTATTTTAGATTAAATGAGGATAAGAACAAGCAATGAACATATGAGGAAGGAATTCTTCACAAACCTTACAATGAGGAAAACTACCAAGACCCTACCAATTACATATTTTCATTTAATCCCAAGTAGTAACATTGTTCCTATGGGCCATCCACATAAAAATTATTTCTTTTAGAGGGCTCTTGAACTTCCATACTACTTTAAACCACTACTCCAAGCCCTCCAACCCTTATTCCACCAAAAGGAATTTTTAATCCAACTTTGAAGAATACACCCATATGGCATGATTCCTAAACCAAACCAGTTCACCCTCTCAATAGTTGATATTGACATGACTTGCTCCCAATGTAGTTGTATAGCATTCCCAAATCATACCTTCATCATCAGTGAACCACAATCTATTTGAGGAAATACATTCCTATCTCCAAATTGAAGAAATTTCTAGATGATCCACTTGATATAAGTTAAAAAGGCGTATATCCCTTAGAGAAGAAACAATATTCATTGCTATTCTAAAACATTCTCCACAACCAAGCCATGGATCTTACCCCAACTTGAATCTATTTCTAGTCCCAACCCTCCATACCAACCAATTCCCAAATAGGGGAATGGACAACACCGTAACCTTCCAAATAACAAAAGAATTATGAAAATATTTGGTTAGAGGTCTGATCCAATCCTCGATAGGAACAAGATTTATATGTTTTTCTCACACCACCTTCCACCAAATACCCTTCCCCTAAATGATCCTCTAGAAATATTTAGTTGTTAGTGATTTTGCAAAAGAATGCATTTGTTTTAATCCTCATTCATTAAATCCTTTAGGAAGAACAATTTTATTCCAAGTGACCTAAGGGAAATCCTTCTTCTCCTCATCAACTAACCACAAGAATCTATATATAGGTTTTATTATATGCATCAGTATATACGAGATCAATCAAACCTCTAGTGCAATTTAATTCAAATAAAATACATATGCCAAAGGACACTTTTCTCCAAATTATACATAAACCAAATTCAATTTAATAGCAAGGGTGAGACCAATTTAACTTACATCCTTCAAGTATTTGGTACCAAGAGCTGAACATGATCACTAAAAATATTCAAGTACCCTGAAACAAGATCTAGGCATAACATCTGTAACTCTTCAAGTGCATGATATGAAGGGTGACATGCCCCTACATACCCATAAAGTACTACCCAACATTATTTACCAAGGGTGTCATAGTCATGCATATCCTTCAAGTATAATTTTTCAATGGTGGTTGATGGTGTCAAGGTTGGTACATGACTATGCCAACTCATTCACCATTGGTGATAAAATAATGGTCACTAAGGAATAAGTATTGGCACCTTATTGCAATCCCCTCAACAAGACCTTGTAAGTGACCGAATATGAAGCCTACCATTACGACAATGTGTAACCTCCATACAGAAAAACAAAACATATATTATTCAACTTATTACATGGTAGGGAAGCTAATAGGAAAGAACATGAACCCTATACCTCCTCTCCTTAATGGTACTCATTATATCATAACTTTTGATACAACACTTTTCCCATGTGTAAGATTATTTGGAAAGAAAATTCCTATCTTTGTACACATATAGATACAAACATATCAAATAACACTATCTAATAATTGTGAATAAGCAATAGGAAATCTAATATACATGAAAATTAAACATAACCTGACCCCATCCTAGGTCCACATATATCGACTCAATCTAGATTCCATATGCACATGGGGTTCTTCATATCACAATTGAAAAACCATTAGTAGTGTCATATAGCATAATAGATTTCATCAAGTAACCATGTGTTCATTTTAAATATTTGATAACATCACAAGAATATCAAAGCATAAACTATAAAATATATATGTACAAATCAATAAATTATCAAACCTTGATTAATCAAAATTCTACATCACATCATCCATAGTGTGTCTTTCATCCAATCGAGTCATTCTTGTAACTATAATCCCCTCAAATAATAATAACATATAAGTCAAATAAATTCAAAGAAAAACAAGGAACTATACCCTCCTAGAAGCTTTTTTCCCTTTTTCCTCCACTAAATACAAACCTCCAACTTACGTCATATACACCATCTTTTCTAGGCCACACAAAATAGAAGGTATGTTCTTCAGTGATACTTTCACCTTCACGTAGGGAGAGAAAGGAAATAGGCTTATAACTAACAAGTAGAATATGGTAAGGACACTTAAAACCAATAAGACCCAACTCAATGCCTATGCTACGAATAAAAATATGAGAAGGAGCACCCCTTCTTTCACAATATGTCCTAGTATTACCATCCTCTCCAGAAATACCCTCAAACAACCCATTAATAGTCCCAAACCCAACACAATAACCCTTAATAACATGTGAGAAACTACATAACATGACTAAATCTTTTAAAGGCGTGTTTCCCTTAAGCACCCAATGTCCTATAGTCAACTAAGAACTCGTAGTCTATGAAGCATGATCCAAACAACTTCCTCCAATGGGTTTGCATTCTCCTTTAAACAAATCATCCCCTCTGGAAAAATAGGAGACCCCTATTTGTTCAATAACTCATGTTGCATACCAAACCAAGGGTAATATCAAGATCTAGCCTTGAAAATTTGGAGAGCCCAATATCATCTACACCTTAATGGGAAGCAAAACCCTTCCTTTTGTCCTCATCCATTGATTTTCTATCCTTATCCCAGCCTTTCCTATGTAATGTAAATTCGTAATCTCTGGCCAATTGTTCATAAAAATGACATTGTACACATTTTAAATTAACACCATAATAGTCTAGAACCTATGTGAAGGATAAATTTCCTTTCTACAAAGGTATGTCTGGTGCTATAACTTCCCATGATAGGTCTAAACCCACCAAACTATGTGCAATGGACATATTCCTAAAGTATTAAAAACTCATATTGTCTTGAAAGAATCATCCCAATGAATTATTGATCCCCTTGAAAACCTTATACATTTAGAACTCAACTAGGAGACCCATGATCTTTACCCAAGCAAGTGTAAGATCTATCTTTTCAAGTTTAGAATAGAAGAAGGTTGGACACTTCTTGATAAATCATAAAACAACATGTTCAAACCCCACTTCTAACATGACTCTATGATTTTCTTTATGTCTTCCTCTAGTCAAAATATGAAGCCCATCCAACCTCGAACAATTATAAAGAACTTCAGCAAGTACCCTATCATATCCTCATGTAAATACACCAACCAAGACTTCAACATAGACCCTCCCATTCATTTCCCTTGGAAACAATCAACTGAATCTTTTGATGCCATGTCTATGACCCCATGCATTTGAATGTTGTCACTCAAGACTAGTTTGATGCATGAGAATTTTTGTGTAATATATTTCTTCCTATTTTTTGTGTAATAGGAAGAATATATAATATAATATAGCTTGCCGACCAGACTATATAAGTGATGATGCAGGCTGACGATAGCTTATCGACCAGACTCACATGTGGAGTAAAGGGGTCATGCATGACTACCAGAGATGTTGAGGAAGTGGTATGGACAACAACCCTTCCATAGCCTACTAGCACTCCCACCGTGGCTCGAACTGTAGGTTAACGTTTACCTAGTTCGAGAGAACCCACGATGCCATGAGGGCAGAGTGCAATAGTCGCTCATGATGATTCTAAGGGGCACGCAATAAGGCGGGGGCCTTATTCATTAGAGGCCCTTAGTCTCCCACAAGTTCACCTGGCAGAGTATTGACTCCAGGGGTTATTGATGTCTACCAAGTCAGTCAAGAGGCAAGTGGCAC
>SNQJ01S0084276.1:31346-50468 GCA_010110895.2 Picea sitchensis
AAAATTGTCAGAAAGTCGTTTTGAGCCATTTGGAAAAGGTGGGTGGCCACCGATATCCACCTGGATCAATACTGTGCGAAAAATGAAAAACTAAAAGAAGCAATGGTGGGGGTCCAAGTGGAATAGCTGGGTGGCCACCAATATCCACCTGGATCACTCCAGGGGTTATTGATGTCTACAAATCAGTCAAAAGGTGAGAGGAAACCTTGGAGCACGTAGTGCATCCTAAAGGTCACGTCATGCAAAGGAATAGATGGGGTGAGTGGCACCCTTGGAGCAAGTAGTGCATCCTAAAGGGCACGTCACGCAAATGAACAGATGAGGCGAGTGGCACCCTTGGAGCACCTAGTGCGTCCTGAAGGGCATGTCGCGTTGTTGATGATAAATGAATGAACCTAGATGGCCTTAGGATGAATAACGTGTTAAGTATTTTTAAAATGAATTCCATAATTAAGTATCGCCCAGTACAAAAATTTAAGGTCTAAGTCTAAATTATGCTAGTGGTAAAATTTTGTCTATCTATAATAATAATAATAATAATAATAAAAATAAAAGCAACATAAATGATAATTATGATCTTCGTTAAATCTTGTAACACAAAGGGAGTAAGAAATTTAATTTATTCATAAAAAAAAAAAAAAAAAACTGTTGAAATAAAATTTAAAAAGAGAATTAACTGTTTTATTATTATTATTATTATTAAATTATATTAATTAAAAGATAAAAGGGAAAAATGGTTAAATTCCACACCTGCCTTTTTGAGTTCTAATTAAAAAAGGGAAAGAGGGAAAATCTAAAATTTTAGGAAAATAGGAAAGAGGTAAACTTAAAAAGGGAAAAAGGGGAAGATAAGGGAAAAAGCGGAAGGTCAAACTTAGTAAAACGTCTACTATTTAAGAGCTTTCTAATTTAAACTGAACTAACAATTTAATAAAATAGAAAGTTATTAAAACGTGTAAGAGAATTTGGGGACACCTAGGAGTGATTCTAGGAGTAACTCTAGGTGGGTGAGGGAAATAAAGATAATTAATTAATTAAAGAAGTTAATTTATGGAGGAATGAAGGGGATGGGTAACACTTGTACAGGGAGGAACTTTTAGGAATTTAATTACAAAACTTAACTAAAAGAGAATTTTTGGAAAGTAGGGAACCACGAAACTATATATAATGAAGGGAGGTGATGGAGGTTGGATCATCTTCAGTTTGTGTAACGTTACGCTGTAGAAATATCTACTTGACTGATTTAACTTGTGGGAGTTGGGATACCCAACTCGGTGAGGAGTGGTAGCTTGTCCTTGTGAGGCGAGCTGGGAGCTAGTCGAAATATTTGGATAGTGCGTATGTGGCCCCTTTGCGGCTCGAGGGGCTAAGGGGGAAGAAAAGTACCCCTAACATTGGCTGGGAGGTATCGGTGAAGTCTCGCCGGTAGGCAAGCAGAAGTGGCATGGAGCGCGCGGGACGTCATTCAAAGCGGGTGATTAGGCAACAGTACGCTCTCTTCATTTTTGTTTGGCAGATTGTATTAGGACTTATTCTTGGATCTACTTATTTTTGGAAAAGTAAACTGATGTCTTTTTAAGTTGATAACATAAACTTTTCTTAGCCTAACTGAATGGTTGTTGTCTCCCATGGCCTTCGTTTTCTCGCACGTCTTGACCACCTTTCTGTGTTGATTGTGACCTTCGTGGTTGGTTAGCCTTCGTCCCTAGTTCACCAGTCCTTGCCTGGGCAGTCGGCCAGGAGCATGATCTACAGTCGTCACCTTAGCATTAAAAGAACTATGGATCTGAATGCCCTACTTTTCTGTGCGAGGATGATGAAGCGAAGGACATACCTATCAACTGTCTACCTTGATGTTTGTCCTTGGATGATTGTTGATTCCACCATCTGGCAACGACCTCTGCGTGTGGATTATCCGGTGGCCTGGTTGGTTTTATCTATGCCTTGACTGATAGAACCCATGTAATCATTCCATGACCCTTCCCATTGGATCCTTTCGGTTCTCTTACCGTTGTCTGCTTTCTATATTAGTATTATGGCAATGGAAAACAAGTTGATTCATGTCTGCATTTTTGTATTTGCATTCTGGTAATGGAAAAACGAGTTGATTCATGTCTGCATTTTCTGTATTGGTATTTTGGTAACGAAAAACGAGTTGATTCATGTCTGCATTTTTGTATTTGTATTCTGCCAATGGAAAACGAGTTGATTCATGTCTGCATTTTTGTATTTGCATTCTGGCAATGGAAAAACGTTTTGATTCATGTCTGCATTTTTGTATTGCTATTCTGGCAATGGAAAATGAGTTGATTCATGTCTTCATTTTGGAATGGTATTCTGGCAATGGAAAAACAATTATATTCTCTGTTTGCATTTTACATTTGGTACCCTGGTAAGAAAGACAAAAACGTTTTTGTTTTCCTATATGCGTTGGCATTGGCATCCTCACAGTGAAAAGGGGAAACCTCGGTTTATTCATCCTCAGACCCACTCAAATCAAACTCACTTGGGTTCATGCCAAAGTGTGAAGAACCAAACCCTACATTATGTAGACTACCAACATGGATCTAAAAGTGCTCTCCCTCAAACACAACCTCATTATGTACTCCACATCAAGTGGGACCTTGAGAAGCTAAAAAATTCCACAAAGTAACCATAATACTCTCCACCTACTAGGAATTTTCTATACAATGAAGACTAGCCAAATAAGAATTGACCCTAATAGAGCTCGACCCAAAAAACAGATTATCTCACCCAAAATATAAGTAGAGATGACCCCATAATAACGTTCATGAAAACCTAAAACAAGCAATTCCAAGCTTATAACAACTAAACCATTACCAAAGAATGAAATGCAAGGAAGCATGACACATTATGTTTCAATAAAAATAGAGGATTGAGAACAAAACAGAGTCTCATGAAAGGAGAATGGATCTTTGACTCCTTCCAACAATCCCACGTGATTGATCAAGACCACAACCAATGGATTTACAACATGAGCTTCGTGATATATCTCATCCAATAGAAGGTAAGACCTCCACATGATTACACACATTTGCACCTAACCCTCTAAAGTCACCAAGATAAGAGATATGGACTCCAATGACCTAGAAACTTGTTCACCTAAGGAAATAACTGAAGGATTACAACACGACCTTGAAAATGCCCTAACTTGTTGGCCCTCAAATGGATTCAAATAACAATCAATCTTATTTAGATCCATCATATTTCATGCAATGTATGTTTTTTTCTAATCAATCTTCAACATTACATTCAACTACTATTATCTTGTCCTTATTTATTATACTGATAACTTAAAAAAAAAAAATTAACATTATAACAAAATTAGTATAATTATCAACAAAGTAAGTATAGATCTACATATGGATGACATGTTGTGTATTTATCATCATTTCTATATTTAAAGTCCACTAAAAAAAATCTTTCTAAACCCAAAAAAGTGTTAAAATAAAATTTTGTGTGAAAAAAGAAATGAAAATAGAGTCAATCCTCTAATTCTTTATTTTCAGTATTCGATTAATGTAGCATGAATTCTATATTGAAAATTCATAAGGTTGAAAAATAAAAAGTATTAAAATAAATTATTATATAAAAAAAACATGAAAATAAAGTTAATTCTCTAATTTTATATTCTATGAATGAATCATGATTTTTATATCGAAAGTTTAGAAAGTTGAAAAGTTATGTTAATTTTCATGGAAAAAATGATTCATTTCAACATCTAATTTATATTATTTATAAAATAAGATAACTCATTCCAATATCCCATTTATCAATGTTGATAAAGGTATTAATAGATATTTATCAATGTTGATAAAGGTAGAGAGTGATGTTGCTTTACCTTGTATATATCCAATTAAAATAATGATTAGAGGATTGATTTTTTTTTATATATAATTTTACACTATTTTCATAGTTTTTACCTTTCCTACTTGGCATAAAAATATCTAAAATCAAGTTAGCCGGAAAAAAAAAGAAGGACCGTAGTTGGAATAGAAATGAACAATCATTACATATATAGAAATACCAAATTTTCAAAATTCTATTAAATATAAATATTTTAATAATTTTTATTTAAAAAAAATTGAAAATAATATATTTGTTATTTAATTTATATAAAAATAAAAAAATTTAAAATCCTATTAAGTATAAATATTTTTATCATTTTTAGCAGTCAAGAAGGGCTTCCCTAAACCCTGGACACAAAGCCTCATTGTTCCTATTTTTAAAAATGGGGATAAAAACATTCCCTCTAATTATAGGACCATTATGATTAGCCCCATTTTAGCCAAACTTTATGGAATTATTTTGGAAAAGAAGATTAGCATTTGGCTACAAAGTCACGGTAAAAGAGCTAAAGGCTAGGCTGGGTTTAGGAGATATCATTCAACTGTGGACCATCTTATTACCTTTAGGATTATTGCAGAGGAGTTCCACAATACTAAAACCAATCTTTTTTGTTGTTTTGTTGACTTTAGAAAAGCTTTTGACATGGTTCCTAGAAAAAACCTTTGGAATAGGTTGGAAGAGATAAAAGTGTCTCTTAGGATTATTACAAGAGGAGTTCCACAATACTAAAACCAATCTTTTTGTTGTTTTGTTGACTTTAGAAAAGCTTTTCATATGGTTCCTAGGAAAAACCTGGAATAGGTTGGAAGAGATAAAAGTGTCTCGAGTTGAGGGTTGTTGCAATAAGGATGTATGAGAACATTATTGTTAAGTTTAAAACACTGAGGGAGTATCCAAAAGAGATTAACTACAACATCGGAGTCAAACAAGGTTGTCCCTTGTCCCCTCACTCCTTTTGGCATATACATTGATAAATTAGAAGAATGCTTGGAAAGCAGGCCAGGCTCTGGCCCTACTCTCATTGGTATAGTCATTAATCTTCTTCTTTATGTCACTGATATCATTCTCTATGGTAAGGAGTCCCTATGATCTTGAAAACCAACTAAGAATCTCAAGGATTTCTTGTTCCCATATGGTATGACTATTAATACTCTATAAGACTAAGGTCAAGGATTATTAAATCCAATAAGATCCCTTTATGATACCTTTGTATATGAAAACAACAACTGAGGAAGTGACTTCACAAATATCTTGGAATTGATATTCACCACAAGCTTAATTAGAATTACAAAGATTGAGAAAAGGATTATTGGGGATGGAAAGCTTATTATGGGCTTGAAAACAATTAAATCACCAACTTGGAGTTGGATAAAAGAAACTCCCTTTGAGACTCTTGTTACACCTATTATTCTTCTTATGGATGTGAAGTCCTGGCTGTAGTATCTCTCCTAAATCCTCGAGGAAAAGATAGAGCAAATACAAAAGAATTTTATAACCTATAATCTCAAAATTAAAGGAAATATGTCTATCCCATCCTCCTCTTAGAAAACAAGTCTCCCCTATTGATAACATGGCTATGAATAGATACCTAATGTATAAGAACAAGTTAAAACAACATGGAAGACAATAGACTACCTAAAAATTGCTTCCAAATCAAGTCATAACCACCATCTACTCAAGAGAGGATCTCTACTAAAACTATTGGGGAATCATGGAAGAAACCATTTAAGTAATAAAGATACTATTAAAAAAAAATGTCAAATAAAAATTTAAGGGAAAAATGTGGTGTGATAAAGAGTTAGGAGGAAAAAAGAAAATTAAGGTATTATAAAGATGTAATCAACCCTAATCTAGAAGATCAAAATTGTTCATCTCTGCTTTTGCCAAGTGTAAAGAAAAAAATAACATTCTAAGATAAGAACAAATTCTCATGAGCTCCATATAGAAACCGGCTATCACTCAAACGCCATGGGGATGAAAGAGGTGTCACATTTTATAATAATTAAGAAGGTTGAAGATGAAAAGCACTTTCTCTTAGATTGTCCAGCCTATACCCATATTAGATCTCATTTTCAAAATATTGATCACACTACCAACCTTCCTAACCTCTTAACTCAACAAAAGTATGGTGATCTTGGAAAGCTTATCTTAATGCTTTTCGAGTACAGAAACAAAATTCTAAAGAATCACAAGTAATCACTTACCCTCTTAAAGTCTGATAGACCAATTAGGTTTTAGTGGATGTTCATCATCATCATCATATAAGATAAATTAAAAAAATTATAGTTGTTAATAATAATAATAATAATAATCTATTTTTAAGATCACATTTAAATAATTTGACTAATAAAATTTAAAATTTTATATTATTTTTTAAATAAAATTTAATTGTTAATATTTCATTTCGATAAGAAAGATTATATTGCATCTACCATAAAGTTCAAAGAAGCAATTTGATTACATTTTGAATTTGAACTACCGGTCAATTTGTTATCTTAGTCCAAATGCTTTGGCAAAGAGTCAAAATTTGGTTGAGTTTTCAATCACTAAAAAATTGTGATCCATACAAAGATGATAAAGGCTGGGTAGGTAAATTTATTCAAACTAAGGCAATGTGTCAGATGTTTAACTTAAAAGAAAAGGATGAAAGAAATTTCTTTTGATATGATATAGGAGTAACGGGGAGGTTCAACATTGTTATAGGCAATGGGCAGATGTTTAGAAAAAAATGCATGGAAATAATTTTTTTAAATAAAAGCAAGGTGGAAATGGGCAATGGGCATATGTTTAAAAAAAAATGGATGGAAATAAATCTTTTATATAAAAGCAATGTGGAAAAGAATAGATGGAAATAAATCTTTTGGATGGAAATAAATCTTTTATATAAAAGCAAGGTGGAAATCGGCAATGGGCAGATGTTTAAAAAGAATGGATGGAAATAAATCTTTTATACAAAAGAAAGGTGGAAATCGAAGTTTGATTTATTTTGTGAATATGTTATAATAATTTTTTCATACAAATTTGAATAAATTTTTATATAATAAATTTTTTTATATATAATTTTTAAGCTCTCTTTTGAAGATTATATAAATTAATTTGTAAACTTGTAATTTTTTATAAGAAAATATTTTTTCTTATTATTAAAAAATATTTAATACATGTTAAATAAATTAAATTGATTTTAAAGAGTGTTAATAAAATATTTTATTTTTTTAATTTAAAAACAAATAAAATTAATTTTGAAAACATATGTACTTATGATTTTTATAATTTTGGTGAAGAGATTAAGAAACACAACTTATCTGAAGGTAACCCTTTGTTTTAGATATTTTTAAAGGTGTATCATTAACTTAATCTTTTACAATTAAAATAAAATATATTTTGACGATCTAAATCTAGTTTATGATACGATATAGTTCTAGTTTATGATACGTGAGTTCCATACGATACGTGAGTTCCAAAAAACAATTTTCAAAATTGAAGCACCTACCCATAACAAAAAAACATACTACACCTTTTTAAATTTAAACCTGTAAATACCATCAAAACTTCATACAGTTAATTTATTCGAAAACATTTCTGATAAATATTAGACCAAGCAAATAACTACTTAATGAAATGCAATAATCCAGCAAACCAAATCTAACCTGAAACACCTTAAAGTCCACATAAATGAAGGATGCAAATGATTCAGAGACATCTGAAAAGCTAGCATTCATTCATCCAATTAATGGTTAAATTTGATGGGTATTTACTTGTTTTCTTTTTTTTTAATTGCTATATAATGATAGTTTTAAAATTACAGGTTATCAGTGATGTCCACTTAATTTCTAAAATCATCAAGATGATGAATAAATATTCACTTAATTTTTAAAAGCATCAAAGTAATGAATAAATTGAAAATTTTACCTGGAAAGATATTTACCATGTTTACAAATACCTCTGCATAAAAGAATTACTGCAAGTTGTGTCAAAGCAAAACAAAATTTTCCCATGGCTCCAACTTTACTCTTAACCGTTTTCAAAATATAAGTATATGCTACCTCTAGAATGTTCAAATGTTATATGCTGACAACAATAATGATTGAAGCTTGGGATAGCTATCATTGAGAGGGGATAAAATATTGGAATTTTTACCAAGTTGATTCGTGAGTGGATTCTTGAGTGCTGAGTTTAACTCTGCATCTAAACTATTTTTTTGTTTGTCATGTAGGCTGTAGTTATCTTGGCATCTTTTATAGTAATTTTGGCATCATTGCATGCATATTACTTACTGTTTGATTGATTGTTTGTGGACAATGATTTGATTGGATCTATGTGCAAGCTATTTTATCAAGGTAATCTGTTAAACTTTTATGTTTATGTTTTTAATGGTGTTGTATTCTATGTGAAACAATTTGATGAAGTTATGTTAAATAAAATTTCATAACAATTTTATGTTGTGCATGAGAAAACTTTGTATCTACCATAAAAATGAACAATAACACATATAACACATAATATTTAAATTACTAACAAAAATAAGTGAATGGGCAGGATGGGCCTTATTACCTTATGCTGGGAAGAATGAGTTGATTGGGTGGGCAATACATTTCCGGGATGATGGAAGCACCATAAAGATCAATTATTCAACGAAGGTTCGGGCTGATACATTCTCAGATGCCTGCCCAGCAGGAGCAGGCATCCCCGTTTATGCGCCACCGAATTGGGACTGCTAGAGTGACCTACAGAAAGAAGATATAGACACCTCCCTTGGTTCACTGCTAGAGTGACCTACAGATATCATATCTTCTGTTCTTTTTGTTTTTTAAATTGACCGAAAGGAAGGTAGGGGAGGTATGCATTGCCTTTCGAAGAACCTTGCTACACCGGTTGATCTTGGCGTGGTTTTGGAAGTATCATTAATGGTATGTGTAGTCATAGAAACTATTGTATTAGTTTAGATTTTTTAACTTTGATATTATATGGTAAATATATCATGATATTGAGATCATCTAATAAATAATATATATAATACATAATATTTAAATTACTAACAAAAATAAAAATAAAAAATTTCAAAAACTGTGTTTTAAGAAAAAAACAAACCATCATAACACATTTTCTAAAATATTTCCTTCACTGATGGGAATGCCCATCAACCCATCAAATTTATACCCTGCAATCAACCGGATTCCATATACAACACGAAATTTATAAAAACTCAAATTATTGAGGGCTGGCAATCTGCCTCAAGGCGGCTGCTGCTGGAGGCGTTACTAACCCTAATAAAATCCGTCATGAATGTAAAGAAAAGTGTTCAGACATTCGAGGCTTACAGATCGGATGGGGCAGTCAACCGATAATTCTGCATCCTGAAGGGTTTTAAGACTCCACATATACATATTGTAGAAAGGAAGTGATTTTTTCAAATTGGGAAATATTATGTTTAAAAGTATAAAAGTGTATCAAAGTAATTCGAGCAGGCGTTATTTTAACGTTTAGAAATTATACATGTCGATGCAAACTTTACCTAACCATTACTCTAGATAGGCTTCACTGGCAATCATCTCTATCAGTTAGACCTCATTGTATGGCATTGAATCCCCCCAAAAAAAGTCGAAATTGATTAAGTTTAATATTGCATAGCAATGGAAATTCTGGAAGAAGAGCTATTGGATTTGTAGAGAGATTACGACACTCGTGAGATCTAAAACACTTACATGCTCTGCATAAATATGAAATCTAAGCCATATTATTTCATATACCACATAAGTTTGAATTTGTTGAGCAACGAATTTAGTATACCCGTCACTTAAAAAAGTAGGGGTAATGCTATTTAATAGAATGGAATCTCCAATGGCGACGAGGCAGGCAGAAGAGAATAAGCAGTTTCTATCTGCTCGCTAAACACACAGTCCATCGACAACTTGGGTAACTCTAACTGCAGTTGCTTGCTGTCTATGGGGATTTTTTCTTCAAAGGATATGATCGGTTCCAGGTAGTCAAACAGATTAGCATCATTGTCCATTTTACTTGNCCCCAAAAAAAGTCGAAATTGATTAAGTTTAATATTGCATAGCAATGGAAATTCTGGAAGAAGAGCTATTGGATTTGTAGAGAGATTACGACACTCGTGAGATCTAAAACACTTACATGCTCTGCATAAATATGAAATCTAAGCCATATTATTTCATATACCACATAAGTTTGAATTTGTTGAGCAACGAATTTAGTATACCCGTCACTTAAAAAAGTAGGGGTAATGCTATTTAATAGAATGGAATCTCCAATGGCGACGAGGCAGGCAGAAGAGAATAAGCAGTTTCTATCTGCTCGCTAAACACACAGTCCATCGACAACTTGGGTAACTCTAACTGCAGTTGCTTGCTGTCTATGGGGATTTTTTCTTCAAAGGATATGATCGGTTCCAGGTAGTCAAACAGATTAGCATCATTGTCCATTTTACTTGCAGCAGAAGAACATACTCCCTTCTGATTTTCCTTATAATGTAATGAAGAAACTTTGGTCTCTTCCGTTGGATTTGATTGGCATGAGCTGCCATTAAGGGTGATTGAGTGACACTTCTCTTCGTATTCATCACCAGATAAAACAACTTGTTTTTCTTTCTCAAGGTGATCAGGCTTTGTTCGTTGTTCCATCGACTTCTGAGAAGCAGCCTTTCTGTATATCCGACATAACACGATCTCCACCTTTTTCTGCACATGCCAACATACATTCCTTCAGTATCTGTGCACCAAGAAAGACGAGGTGCTTCACAATTTGGGTGGGGTTGAGAGCTTTGTGTGTATTCCAACCAAAAAAACAAAAATAAAAAATGATCACCTTTAGTGGAGACGAGCCCAAATCTGGCATCCTATACTCGTTCATGATCCAGTCCGTCCTTTGCCCAAGTGGGGCTCTTCCTTTATAAAACACGAGAATTTTCTTCAG
This sequence comes from Picea sitchensis, assembly GCA_010110895.2. Lineage (NCBI taxonomy): Eukaryota > Viridiplantae > Streptophyta > Pinopsida > Pinales > Pinaceae > Picea > Picea sitchensis. Next base: position 42,150 of record SNQJ01S0084276.1, read on the forward strand.
ACCGAGGCACTGAAGCAACTCGTTGCGAACTGCTCTGTCTGACCCCGTTGCCTTCCAGTAACCAGACCCTGTCAATCTGTTAGGCCGAGTGGATTTCTTATTGTCTCTGGGAACGAAGAAAATCGACTGTCTCTCCCCAACATCATGAGCCAAACCTGCAAGATTAATACGTCAATTTATATTGTATGAAAATTCGTTTTCAAATTCAAACCAAGGAAGAAACAGAGATTGAAGTACCTTGTAACTCCCAGGGATCATATCGATACAAGTCCAAGGTTGGTATAATTAAATCGAAGTTAAGTTGGTGGCCGCCTTGGACTCGTTTCTTCAGATAGAAGCCCACTAGTTCCTCTTCTGTGGGATAGAATCTGAAGCCTGGAAAGGCCTTTAACTCTCCCTGCACCGCCCCATTGTTGTCCATTTCTTCCAGCATGGCCATATGATCTATTTTGGAGAACCGCGTATACGAATTCCCCGCATACTCCTTATATACAAAGAGTTTTCACTAATGGAGGTTAGAAAAATGTTTTGAAGCATTGACGATGACGAGGGATTCAAATATTAGGAGGAAGTGGACGGACGAGGAGAAAATGTTACACGCGCAATGGGAGGCGACGAATACGTTAAAAGTTATCGCGTGAAAGTATTTTTCTAATTATCTTCCTCCGCGTCGTGATAGTGCTGGACAGTGAAAGTTACGTCGTCATGATATCTGGGAAATTTCGACGAAGTTACATGACCACATGTGAGAAAGCATTACAATAATTATCCTTCCTACAATACATTAAAGTCACTTTCAACATAGTAAGCATTGGAAATGGTAGTTTAGTTAGTTGTTATGTCTATGCTGGGGCATATATACTTCAAGGGTTAGTTATATTATTAGCACAGCTACAAGTCACTTGTGGTTGGTGAACGTTGAAATAATCGAGCTTTGGGCATTAAATAATAGTAGAATCCTGTGCATTAAATTATTGATGTGGTAATATGACGCGGTAAGAAAATCTCAGCTAATAAATAATAGTTGGAGTAAAAATCGTGGCTGTAAATTTGGGCTCTTTAGAAAATGAAACCTTAATCGCTCAGAGGTGGCAATCCATTAGCCATCATAGTAAATTTTAAATATGATTAAGTAAAAGTGAAAAAATAAACATGTAAACAGATGTCTTTATAATAGTGAGAAAGTTAGTGGTTGAAATCACAACCATTGATTTATTGGGACTACTAAGAATATTTCAACAATATTTAATCTTGTCCATACAAAAACTGATTAAGTACTAAAAACATATTAAATGTGCCCATTGTCAATAAATGTATATCGTTCGACGTAAAATATATCAGTACAATCAATCAATTGTCACGGAAACGAAAAAGCCTCTCACAGGTGTGACGCGGTTTTTGACATTTAGATTGTTTGAAATGGCGACGGGTTAACATATCCTGAAGCTGTCAATATCCAGTTTGTTCAATATACAGTTTGCTGTCCAGCATTGAATCCTACGGAAATGTAGATGAATTATATGTTTCATAGATCGTTAATATCTACTTTATCATCGATGAATTGGAATTGCTTCAAATTCTATGGTGTATATCCATCCCCACACAATATTCAATGCTTTCGCATAACAGAGTAAATAATATTAGCTTGTCCTCTGTACTGCGTTTAGAGAATTAGCTCGAAACATGATTAATGAACAAGCGCTAAACATCTTGCAACAGTGGTTTTTTTGGAGACAACTCTGTTGGCAGGGGCTTATTATCAGTTTGTCCAGGGGCTTATTATCAGTGTGTCCAGCATCCTGCAACAGTGTGTTTTGGAGACAACTCTGTTGTCAGGGGTTTATTGTCAGTATGTCCAGCATCCTGAAACAGTGTTTTGGAGACAACTCTGTTGTCAGGGGCTTATTGTCGGTGTGTCCAGGTCCCCATATTATGTCATTTTCATGGCTCCTCTATGTATAGAGTGCATGGATCCTTCGTCGGCTCACTGTGTTTCACGATCAGTGGACAACCCTTTGCCAGATACCATGCTGCTGTCGGGAAATCCTTAAACGCCACTGCCACTTCAATCTACACTGTCACGAGAGTTAATGTAAGTGGTGGATTAGACATCCACCTCCATGCGTTTCATGCAGCCTTCTCACGCAAACTTTCAAACTCTATGCCTTCAAACCCTTCTATTGCTCATTCGATTCATCCCCTCTTCCTATTGTTCAGTTGTGAAGCAGCGTAGACCAATGCCTTCGCGCATATCTACAATCTCGATCGGAGAAGTCAGATCATTCCCGCACACACCAGGTATTCACAGAAGGATTCAAAGCCAACTTTGCTAACCCATGCCCAATCACATTGATCTCATCCCATCAATTTCCAAATTTCAAGCTGATATGTAGGCAACTATTCTCTTCTTACATATGGTAGGTTATTTGCGTCTTTACAATGTTGATGGTATTGTCTAAACAAAAGATTTTTTGAAATTTTCATAATTCAAATAGATTTTGGTTGAATCACCATTTTCTATTGTTTAAATTACATGTTTGAATGTATAAATAGATTCAGCACCTTGAAAAACACTTAGAATACTTCAGTTATACAAACTCAATTACTTAAATTTAAAGTTTCAACAATTTTTAGTAGGATCTCAATAAAAATTAATTGAAAATATTGAAAAAACAAATCAAAACTGAAATAGTCGTCCTCCCAAATCAATGAATGTGATTTACTCTTCATAACTTCCTTGTATTTCTGAATGCATCCGTTAAACTGTTTACTTTTTAACATTTACCTAATCATATTAAAAAATTACTGTAGCACCATATAATTACCACGTTTGGATTATTAACGAGCACTACTTCTACTTACTCTTCAGTTGTCTGCACGTTTCATATTCGATGGCTGCAGCAAATCGGCGCCGGCAGCATTGCGAGCCTCGCGGTGTGCAATTCCATCGGCGAATTGGTTATGTCCGCCATTGGGGTAGAGTTGAAGGCGTTGCATCGCATTCCCTCCACGAGACTTACGGTCAGTTTGGTCCTGGCACCGGATTTTAAGAGGGCGCACGGGATTCATCAGTGGTGGGCATCGGATCTCAGAATTCAGTGCAGCGAATGCAGGATTAGCGAAGGACCGGACCACTTGAAATAAAACGCCAAGGCCAAAGCAAATAAAATGCCTATAGGTTGCCTGGTTTTAATAGGGTAAATTGTAATGTACTGTAGTCTCTATATTCATATTGTAGATCGGACTGTGTCTGCAAGGAATAAGCCGATATTATTGAGCTTGCATAGAATATATGCACATGCTGAGAAACAAAGACGAGATGTGCTGCAAAGAGAGCAGCATCCGAATAACCATGTAGCGATGATCTCGCATTGGGGGCATATATTAAGTTTGCCAAAATAAACCAATTTTTTTCTCCTGGTTATGTTCTAATACAAAGTGATTTGTTTCCTACTGTGAATAACCATTCTTACGAACCAGAGGATTGCTTGGGGTCACTCTCCACCGATTTGTTGCATCACCATTGATACCTTTCGGTGTTCTCAGCAGTGAGTTAGTGGCTGTGCTAGTTTAATACAAATCAAAGTTATAATACTAGCACAGCCACTCAAAACCGTGGTTGATGGGCAAATCCAAAGTTTAATCATTTAAACGTGGCAATCATATAGTGCTACAATAATTTCTTAATATGTTTAGGTAAATGTTAAAAGGTAAACAGGTTAACGGATGCATTCATAAATAAGAGGAAGTTATGAAGAGAAAATTACATTTATTGATTTGGGAGGACGACTAAGAATATGCCAGCATCTTCAATTGTTAACCATAAGATTAGAATTTTAGATTAAAAAGTGATTAATTGTGCTCATTATCAATAAATGTACTCCTTACAACTTAATTAACAATGAAAAAACATATAATCTCATCAAAATGAAAAATAAACTTATAACACATACTAAAAAGACCAAATGACCAAATGGATTATTTTAAAATCTTCTACCAATGTACAACATTTCATTTGCATGTACTTAAGTCATGTAGAACATTTCATTTGCATGTACTTAAGTCATGGATGATTTTTAAATCTTCTATTGTATATTATTCTTAATTGGTTTGCGGATTTAATCGATTTATTTAAATAAAATAATGATATTTATGTAATGGATAACTCTTTGTTAATGGCTACCACCTAGAATTATTTTTAAGAAGAAGCCATCTTAGTAATCAATATTCATGTGCGGAAAGGCCTAGCTATATGTTACTATAACCATTCGCTCTTTTCTTTCAAAGAGATTGTAAATAGAGTCTACCAAGTTAGTAGAACGAAGACCCCAGCTCACACTTACCAATTATTTCTCATATCATAATACAATCACAACAAAACTTGAGTCCAAATTACTATTTCGATGGGTCCAATTAAATGTATATTATTTCAATTTTTTTCTTAGGTCATGAACATCATCACACCAAGAGGAGAGAGCGAGGAGCCCTCGCCAAGTGCGATCCTTAGATTAATTTTACCAATTAAATTCTCACGATCACACTTCCACAAATGCAAAAGTCCCTCTAGTAACCTATGTATTCACATTAAAGTGAAGGTTGGTGGTACCTATCCCAAACCTTCTCCTAGCTAAGAAAAGAAAGGATCTTTCACACTTTTAGAAACAATTTCAAAACAAAGTGTATCCATTAATTCCATAGAATTTTTCTATTTAAGTATAATTTTCCCGGTAACATGTGAAAAAGTTCCGTATAATAAGCTATGTATTCACATTAAAGTGAAGGTTGGTACATATCCCAAACCTTCTTAAGGAAATAAAGGATCTTTCTAGTGAAAAAGTCCCTATAATAACCTATGTATTCACATTAAAGTGAAGGTTGGTACCTATCCCAAACCTTCTTAAGGAAATAAAGGATCTTTCTAGTGAAAAAGTCCCTATAATAACCTATGTATTCACATTAAAGTGAAGGTTGGTACCTATCCCAAACCTTCTCCTAGGTAAGAAAAAAAAAAGGATTTTCCTAAAAACAATTTCAAAACAAAGTGCATCCTTTAGTTTCATATAATTTTATATTTAAGTATAATTTTCCATAAAAAATGATATGTAAACTATCATAGATATTTCACTCCAACAGTTTGTCATAATAAATCTAATATTACACTAGAATATTTTATTATGCAAGTTTATTTTTCTTACATCTCAGATTTATAATCACTAGCTTGATGTTCAAATTAAAGAAATAACTAAAATGAAAAAATGAAAGACTAAAAAAAAGAACAAACCAACCACACAAATGAACACTAGATGTATCTTGGGAAATCCAATACAAAAGAAAACCTAGTTAGCATGCAGGGCATATGCTCTGCTCAATTTTCTTCAATAAAGAAATGCAAACTTACAAAAAAAGGGGCACAAACTATGGAGTTTCCTATGACTCTATGGCCTAATTGGCTACTATAGACTATTCTCCTACCTATTTTATTCTCTCAAATACTACTCCCTAGATTCTCTACTCAAATATGGAACAATTACAATACATAAGAATGGAACCCCTTCTCCTCCTAGAGGCCCAATATTTAACATAGCTCGATAGGCTTCTAGGGTTAGGGTTTTGACTTCCTCAACCTTCAATTAGTGATAAGGTTTGGAACTTCTAAAATATTATTGAAATTCCACATGTGGCTCATCCCACATGCATGAGTAATGGGGGATGATGTGGCATCCACTCGTACCATGGTGGTCAACAAGTTAGGTCAACTTGCGAGAGGCATAAATTTTGCATTCCAGCTCCAATTGAGGCAATTTTTGCACTGTTGGAAAGGTCTCAGTGTGTAGATCATCGTAGAGGGTGTGGGCATAGGATTTGAAAAACATAACTCCAAAAAATGTCATTTAATGCCTCAAAATGGATTTGGAAGGTTCCAAACCCCAATTTTCCAAACTTGGACCTGCTAATAAAATGGCCCTGCAAGCCAATTCCTCCAATTTTCTACCCAAAAAGTACTAAAATAGATGAAAAATTATATGATGATCCAATCTTGATCATACATCTCCATTTAGGGAGGTTTTTGGTCCCCAAAATATTTACTGAACGAGGTGAGGAAATGTTTTCCTCTACCTTTTCCATGGAGTACCATTTCTTTTTTCCTATAAGTTGTCCTTTCAACCCAATCTGCCAAAGGTCATGATTCCCTTGTTTTGTAGTTCTTGATTTCTTCTACAAAACCATGTCTTCTACCAACTCTGCCTAATAATCTGGTGCTAATTCCCCTATGGTAGGTCAGACCAACTCCTCTTCTTGATCCAACATCGAAGGATCATAGAGTTTCAAATTCTTCACAGTCATTATTGATTAAATGCTCATGTATGGGGGTATAATATGAGTCTATAGGTGTTATCTTCGACATTATCTAATACCTCAAAAGGGACATACTATAGAGCCTTGATATTCTTACCAAGACCTTGTAGTCTTTCCCTATTTAATTGTAACCAAACTCTATCTCCCACTTTAAATGAATTATTGGTTAATTGTTGATCATGCATGACCTTATAATTTTCCCGTGACTTCTTCAGTGTCTCCCATACTTGCAAATGGACATGTATAAACTTTTCAATGAATTTCTTTGCTCTCAATGCTTCTCTTTTGATGTCTTCTCTCAATCCTCATTGTTTTCCATAAACAACATCCAAGGGTGAAGGTGAAAAATTCCCAAAGCATATTTCAAAAGGGGACTTACCAGTAGAAATGTGGATTATTATTTTATAAGAGTGCCAAATATAGATCATATTTCCATCCAAGGTCTTCGGGTGCTACTAATTGTAACCCCTAAAAAGTTGCACCAAAGTACTATTAACTACTTGTGATTTCTCATCTATCTATTGATGGAATTGTAGATCTATTCAGGGTGAGTGAAAGTTAATGATGTTCTCTCGTGATGCGTTAGTGACAATATTTCGACATGGAAAAGCAATAATATATTAACTTGGAGGGATTATTCCAGGTACTTTTACAATGAATTTGAATATGGTGTAAAAGATAAAATGTAGGAAATTGAATTAGATTTCGAAATATATAGTTTTTATTTATAGAAATTGTGAATAATTATCTAAAAATTGAGTCTTTCTAACAATATGTTATTTTTCTAGAAAATATAAGGTATAAGTCTCTATTAGTGTAGGTGTTGAGTAAATTAACGATGGAATTTCCTTACAAAAAATTTTAAAATTTTATAGAACCATTATTCTAGTGGTGTATTTTTTCAAAATTTATAATATTAATTTTATATATTTTTTAAATTATGAAATTCGATATATCCTTGAAATTACAACACCTTTCATTGGTGCATGCTATGAGGATCTTAACATTATCAATTTTTTTATTTTTTTATATTGTAGATATCGATCTCTTCTAGCACAGTGTATAACTTATTTTTAAAATGTTTAAGTTGAAAAAACATTATAACATAAATAAAATAGGTATGTATTTTAGGACTCTAATATTGTCAAGAAAAAAATAGATAAAAAATGGTAAATTTTTTCTATATATTTGGAATTTGCGTAGCTGAATCTATCTATGTCTGTAATTTCATCGATAACGGATTAGTGTAGTCTATAGAAAAATAACGTCAAAAATAGAGATATAGAGAGGTATTCATAAAAACATAGCTTTATGTCTATTTGTATACCAAACCACTAGGTTTGTCATCTTGAATCTAAATATGAGGAAACCAACTCAATATACATGTACGCTAGAGTTGTCATTACCACCCCCCCAAAAAAATTTAATTAGAAATAACGCGCACACATTTGTAAGAACGTGCATGCTCTTTAGGAATGTGAATGCCTTCTAATAATGTGCTCACATTATAGGAATGCATGCACACTCTTACGATTTATTTCCTATTTGTTTCCTTGTATCTCTTTCTCACCCCCCAACTCTCCCATTCTCTCCCCAACCCATCTACCCTTCATTATATCTCACATCCTCCTCCTATGTCCCTATCACCCCACCCTCTCATTCCCACCTCTATTTCATTTAAATACAACTCATGTGCATGGTTTAATCAATTATTAATATAGTATCCCACCTAATATATACAAACAATGGTATTAGTCATTGTATTCATTTATATTATTCAATGAAATATATTAATCTGTAGAAAACCACAGTAAAAAATAAAATATGTCATTGTATTCATATATTTCATTCAATAAAATATATAAATGTTTACCTCCTTCGTATTTTCCTCTTTTGCACCAAACCCTCATACCCATCTCTCCTTGTTTCCCCTATCTCCCCCTCTTCTTACCCCTCCCCCTT
>SNQJ01S0084277.1:7372-39376 GCA_010110895.2 Picea sitchensis
AGATCAACTTGCTGATATCTTTACAAAGCCACTAAGAAAATCTGTTTTTGATTTTCAGAGACAACACTTAGGCATAATCAGTGCTGATGTTTGTAACTATTGAGTTTAAGAGGGAGTGTTAAATATAATGTAACCTCAACAGGCTAACTGTACACTGCCAGTTGTCCTGGCCAGCTGTACTTTCTATTCTTGATTTGTTTGAGCCTATTTAGCTCAGCTATTTTCTCATTGCATAGTACTCATTCAAACTTACTTCTCATTGTAATCTTCTTCATATATTCTAATATACTATTTTCTATTTTATTATTTTCTCTCTGCATTTCTTGCTTCACAATTTATCAAAGTCTAGACAAAAAAATACGCAAACATCAATACATAGTCATGATTTAAATTTCCCTAATCATGCAATCCAAGATGAGGTGTTGGCCATCGGTTTAAGGAAAAAATCCTGGATTTACAAGATGCGCAATGCTGACAAGAAGAGATACATAAAAAACCCATATGCAAGCCATTAGACTGAAGCGCAATACTAACAATCTTTACAACAAAAACGCAGGCAGAGGATCGGTTGTGTTCTTGTTCTAGCCACGAGAATATCAAACACTCCAGGAATAAAATTGATTTACAACCAATTTTTGAATCGCAACACACGAAGGGTAAAAAGGAACACATGAAGAGGTTAAGTCATGGGTTCAATCCATTGGAATCAAGCTAAGAGTCCTAGTCTTATCACTATCCTTCTGGAATCCAGTGTATCCAGACAAACACCCTCGCGTAAGGCTCCAAGGGAGAGTCCACGAGGGAGCACAAAAAAAAGGGTTGTAGGAGTGTCATCCTTGAAGGAGGGTTGTGATTGAAATCAATTGGGCCGATTACAAGCATACTCTGGTTAACTAAATCAACACAAGGGAAAACAAATTAACAGAGGAGTAGTGATCATAAATCCAATACAACGGAAAGAATCCAATAGTCGATTGCCCGAAAAAACAAAAACAAATCGCAGTTCACAACGATCGAAAGTCCAAAACATCAACAACTAATGGGGGAAAGGCCAGTTTGGACAAAACTGATGGTCTCTCAGGTTTTGTACTTCTGTGCAACAACATGTTTAAAATTTTTAGTAGAGTAAATTAAGTAAATGCTACTGAAGGGAGGGGCTACAAAGAAAAACAAGATCTAAGATCCCACCTCACTACAAAACAACATCCTAAAACCACGATAGGAATTGAAATTGAATAAAACATTAGATTTAATGCCTTATTATGAACAAATAGAATAACTTCAACTGGAAATGCACCGTTTGATTTATCATCATTATTATTTTCATACACAGGATAATTTTAACTAAAATAGAAACAAAATTCAAATACGCATAATGAATCCGAAGGTAATGATCCCATAGTCATTGTCTCGCACTTGCGCTACATCCAGATCCCTCTTTCCGACCTATGAGACCTCACCGATACCTCCCAACCAACGCTAGGGGTACTCTTCTTCCCCATGATTCCCCCGAGTCGCAAAGGGGCTGCACACACAATACCAGAGAATGATAGCTCCCATTTCACCTCGCAAGGTTGATCTACCACTCATTATCCAAGCTGGGTATCCCAACCTACACATGATAAATTTAGTCAAGATAAAAATTTCGGCAGCATAACCTTATGAAAACCAGACATGATCCATACTCCTCCTCCACCATTCCTTTTATAGAGTTTCCTTAGTGATTAGTTTCCCAAACCATCATTAGTTTCCCAAACTGCCACACCTCTCCCTCAATATCTCTAGTTGTTGTGCATGACCCCTTTACTACAAATGTGAGTCTGGTTGGCAAGCTATCGTCAGCCTTCATCCATCAATGAAACATGTCATCTATAACAGTGAACATCATAATATCTACTCATACATCACATATATAATATCAAAGACAATCAAACCATAATATTTCACTCCCTGACTCGATCAAGAGTCCAAGGAGATCCATCGATGCCATCGACATCCTCTAATATCCAGATTCCTACACACGCAGGAGAACCCAGTCAATAGCACATGTGATGTAAATATAGAAAAAATAACATATCATCAGATCCACAATATCTCATAATCATAATCAAAACAACCAATCATATAAAGAATTGGATCACTTGCATGCAAGTGTCCTCAAAGAATAAGTTCACTCAGTGCACACAAGAGCGGGATTTTACATTATCCATAAATAACATCCAAGGGAGAAGGAAACTAATACCCAAAACAAGTTTCAAAAAGGGACTTACCAATAAAAGTGTGGAACTCTCTGTTATAAGAGCGTTGAGTATAGATCAATTTTTTATTCCAGGTCTTTAAATGCTTATGATTGTAACCCCTCAAAATCTACACCAAAGTCTTGTCGACTACTATTGTTTTCCCATTTGTAAATGGATGGAATGTTGCATATCTCTTCAAATTCATGTCCATCATCTTCCTAAGTGTAATATAAAATACACTAAAAAATATTGTATCCATGTCTGATATGATGCTCCTTGGTATCCCAAAGTTTACCCATACCTTTTCAAGGAACATGTTTTTTTATTTTTGTCCTATGATGTCATTTTACAAGGCATAAGAATGAAAATCTTTCTAAACCTATCAACTAGAACAAATCTATAGTCATGTCCCTTCCTTGTTGTTGGCGAACCTCCCACAAAATCCATGGAAATTCTTTCCTAGGGTGTGAGAGGGTACAGGTAAGGGATTTTATAGATCTTGATTTCCATTACCAAGATTGTTGGTACAACAAAGTACACTTTCTCTAATATCTCGTTCTACATCTTCTTACATTATGGGCCAATACACATACCATTGTAAGTTAGAAACTATGTTCCCAACACAAAAATTTCTTGCAACTTTGCAGGTGTGATCATCTTTGATAATATGCAATATTCACCTTTAGGAGCACTGATATTATCTAGATTGTAGAGAAATCCATTATGGAGATGATAGTCACCCTTATCATCACCATATTGTACATGAATTTGGTTGTGTAGCCACTGAAACACCTCTTTGAAGTCCTCATATTTTGTGTATTCTTCTTTGTACAGATAATGGGTAAAATTATACATGTCCATAACAGTTCCAAAATATATAATATTTGATGTCATTGGACTTGAAAGCATGTCTACCAACTTATTAGTTATTCCTTTCTTATACTTGATGACTAGATGAAATTGGTGTAAAAACCCCATCTACTTGTAATGTTTGGTTTTTTGAATCTTTCTATGGGACTGCAAAGACTATAGTGGATAATGATATGTGTGGATAATGGTTGAACCTTTTCCATCGGATAGTACTTCCTGATGCAGGAGCATCGTTCCACCTCAAAAAATACACCAACACACTAACATGCAAACATGCAATGGAGAAAATGAGAGGCATCCACCCTCCCATTTTTAAATTTTAAATCTGATCCTATACGAATTAGCATGTTGTAAGGTTGATAAATGTGAGGCCATCCCTTTGCACAGGTAGAGGTTAGGGTTTCCTTAAATGGTTACCTGCAGAAGGTCCATATCATAGTCAGGTATGGACATTCATTTATGGAATGTAGCAGTAGAGGTATGGTGTCGTAACTGAGACAATGATGGCACTAAGGTGGTGAAGAGGATAATCTCGTAGAGCCATCGCTTTGTAATGATGGGACTAGGGAGAGATATCTCATGGTAGAGATGTATTAGAAGAAGTGGAACTAAGGATAGAGTTAGAATAGGAAAAGAACTGAGACTCTGTTGAAGTCCAGTCTATGTACACATTTGTAAACATACCTTCATCATAATATGAAGAAAAGCAGTTTTTCCTACACACGATGTGTTTATGAATTATTTGTATTATGTGAATGTTATCTCTGTGTTAATGTGTTGTAGATGTATGATAGATTTAATATGTAGTCGGTAGATAAATTCATTTATCTTTGTTTGAGTTTGAAGTATCATTTTGTGTTCTTTAGGTTATGTAAGGAGTGAATAACATAACATTTGAAGTTTTGTATCCAACGCAAGGAATGCGCATCTGAACTCCGTGGAGTCAGGAAAGAATGTACCAGGAGGGTGCAACAGAGTGATAAGGACTCAAGGAGGAACCCCAAGGCTACTGAATACCTTAGAGGGGAGACTATGCAGAAGAATCATAGAGAGGTAGAGTTACTCAAAAATTTGTAGATCTCTATCAGGAGGGTATCAAGTGAGTGTAAGAGTGCACATAAGGATTTCTGTTTTGAGTTCAGGGACAAAGAGAGTTACTGAACACTATGTAAGGAGAAGCTCTCCAAAGTGTGCATCGAGCTAGGAGAATGAGAATAATTTATTGTCAAGAAATCCTTCATATTTGAGTTTAACGAAATCCCATAAGCGCAAAGAGTGCATGGGAGATCGAAATCATAGAGGAAATCTCAAATGTCAAATGTCAAATGGAAATTTCAAATTTCAGAAATTATTAAAATTTCTTGAGGAGATTATAGCCTTCAGTCTCCTCTTGACTGACTTGCTGCTGAGTCTCATCCATTGACATGTTGGCTTATTCTGTTAGCTCCTCTTGCATTAGTTAAAGTCCAAATTCTTCTAGCTTCTCGTCTACCTGGTATGCTCACCCATATGCCTCCAATTTGACCCGTCGGATGTGAAATCTTTGCACCATTACTCTTCTTTCTAGGGATTTCTATTATTCATACAGATCAACAAAATCCATGCTTTCTGTTTCCTCGTCTTTTGCAGGATTTCTTCCAGGATGAAAAATTTGATCCATTCTTCTGAATGCTCCTCTTCTTCTACTGGGGTAGACATCAGTGTTTGCTCCATTTATTCCTCTTCTCTTTGGGAAACTTCTGATATCTTCTCTTTCATCATGACATTCACTGCTAGATATCTGTCTTCTATTTTTACATCTACAACACATGCTCTGGCCTCAATTTGGATATCTAATAGGAATATCTGAATTCCCCCAATAATGAGAATGCTCCTCTGATCCTCCTCTTGGATGGTGAAAGTATTTAACTTCTCATCATATTCATTCACATGGTCTCCAAATCAACATGAATCTTCATCTATCAACACTCCTTCCTGACATGAACTCTCAACAGAGTTTGTGAGACTCTCAGACAGTCTCATCTCTTTCTCCCTGTCCACCTGAAAATTTGGGACTTCTCTTAAGCCCACCTGGAAGTTTATGAGATCTTCATCTGATGTCACCTCCTCATCATCACCAAGGTGTCTCCCAACTTCTGGCTCACATATGTGAACCACTTCCTCTTCATCTCTGAGTCTTTTGACATATCTCATCCACCTCTCTAATAATTGTTGTTGTCCTTTGGCCACCAATCTCTTGACTGTCCACCTCACTTTCTTCTTCATGGGCCACACATATACCCAATGTGATTTTTCATCCTGTTGCATTTTAAATTCAAGCTTCTCCACCCTCTCTCTTATCTCAATGAGCTCCAGATCCATGTTTGGATTGCATTTCTGCTTGCATCCTTCTCTTTGACCATGCTCATGGCCTTTAGTAGCCATTTCTACATTCTACCTGCCCTCCTGGAAATCCTATGGATTACTCTACACCTGTGAGAATGTCCATCTTCTCTTACATCTCACCTGGACGTCTAAATGTTTTTTGCTACGCTAATGAAACAACCTCCTCACAGAGCATCAGTACCCTGATTTCTTCCTTTCACCCGTTATCTACAGGAAAATTTGTGTTTGTGATACCTAATGTTATCAAGTCATTTCCTTTCACCATCTTCTTGTTTGTTGTCTACAAATAAAATTCATATTTTTCCTCTTTCTCTTTTTCCTGAAATCTACAGATGAAAATTCATATATAATACCACTTGGTATCAAAGCATCTCCTTTCACCGTCTCTCCTTTGCCTACAATCTATAGACAAATCCTAGGCTCTGATACCACCTGGTGCAACCCCACTCTCCTCATATGTTTCTATGACCTCCCGTTCTTTGGATCTTTCCTTTTCCTGATTCATATTGACCTCTCGGGATCCTGATTGAACCCAGATCAATTATGCACAGGTCCCTTTTCCTCCTGTGTGCAGGTCCTAACAGACCCGCGGGCTAATTTCTACGCGCTCCCAAAACACTAGTTCAGGCATAACTCCCTTTGGTGTTAGCCCCTCCTTCATACGACCATGGGTCATTCCCTTGTGCTAATGCACAATTGCGGGAGTAGTAAAGAGTGGTTTCAAACCAACCTGACTTTCACCCCACAATCCTCCTCATGCTTCCACTTATCGATTTGTGAATATTGTGGTTCTAATTGGGGCCCGCTTTAGAATAATTATCTTTTGCACAAGTTTTGGCTACGCAATCCTTCTTGTCTGTCGATCTCCTCTCCTTTGGTCTTCGGTCCTACATGTGATCAGCGATGACTATAGAATGTCCTTTCCATGTTTCCTACCACGATCTCGATAATGGTGATATGTCTGCAGTAACTCCTCTAGATCAACAATATCATTGATTTCACCTTTTTGAGGCTTCAAAAGTTTGAGTTTTCAAACTTCTCTCCTCTATATGAAATATCTTTAAAGTTTCAGTTTTCAAACTTCTCTCTCCTCTATATGGAAATATCTTGGAGTTGAATATCTATTGCCATGTGGCTCCTTGAATCTATGGTCAGGATCTCCTCCATGATTCTAACCTTTGTGAATCTTGATTCTCAACCTTCACAAGCTCCCTTTGCTAAGATCCTTCTTCGCATGTGACCTTGGACGACATCCTCACATGACCACATGACTTCCTACTAAATCTCATGCACCTCAAATCCCTGCAATGTTGTGGGACCGTCGATCTCTTGATCTTGACGGTACCCTGGATTGACGGTTCAGATCATTCCTCCCTAAATCTACAGACCAAATCTTCTTCCTCTCTATCGATAGTCGAGATCTCTTCATGATTCTGGACTTCAGGATTTTTGAAGTCTCAAACCTTCACCACCTCTATATGGAAATCTTTCGGAATGAAATATCTTTCAACACTTGTCCCTTTAAATTTATGGCTAGGATCTCCTCCACAAATACGGACTTCAGGACTTTCAAATCTAAAATCCTCACCACTGCTGACTGGATATCTTCTGGAGTGGAAGATATGTTGATACATATCATCCCCAATCAACGGCCATGCTCCCACTTCAGGATTTTGACCTTCTCAACCAGATCAACGGTCCTACGACTCCTTCCTTGACAAATGACCAAAATTTTTTCTGTGTCCTCGGACCTTTTCTCCTTCGCTTTCTTTTGGAGTTATATATCTAGTGCCACGTGTCCAACTTCACATCAAAGGCTCTTGTCATTTTGGATTTTCGAGCTTCGAAAAGATCAAATGTAAAACCTTGCCTTCCTCCAATGACTTCTATCCATAGGCTATAATCCACTGACGCGTGTCCTCTTCAGATCAATGACTAAGGTTTACCTCGGGATTTTCCCCAGAGTACATGGATTTTCTCCACGTCTCCCCTACATTTGACGGATATAAATCGATCCATAACTTTACCTGGAGTGCTCAGATCTTCGCCACATCTTCTCTCCTAGTCCGACAACTCAGATTCACTTCGGGTGATCTGACAGCTCGGATCTTCTTCGGGTCTTCGGGTTTAGCGAATCTAAAATATCCACTTAGAGGTTCAATACAACTTTCCTGGAGCTTGCTATTTGTTGATAAGTGTCC
This sequence comes from Picea sitchensis, assembly GCA_010110895.2. Lineage (NCBI taxonomy): Eukaryota > Viridiplantae > Streptophyta > Pinopsida > Pinales > Pinaceae > Picea > Picea sitchensis. The sequence continues at coordinate 15,069 of SNQJ01S0084277.1, forward strand.
CCTCGCATATGACGACTCTCGTCTCTTCGGTTATTCACGCTTCGGGAGTTTCAAGTCTCAAACTTTCCTCCTCATGAACTCACAATATCCGACGGTCCAGATTCTCTTGACTGATCTGATGCCTAAGATTTCCTTCAAACAATCTAATGGATCAGATCTTCTTCGACCAATCGAATCGTTGAAATTATACTGTGGCTATCTGGCTCTTCGGCCTTCGACAATATCAATCCTCAAGATTTTATTAGTCTCCCTATGTACACATGGGTTAAAACCCGTGCACTTCACCTTGATCAGATGACTGTCAACCCTCTGTGCTCAGATCCAATGTTGGATATCTTTCCTTCTTCTCTGCGCTTCCTTTGTTCTCTAGGAACTGATCCAATGGACCATGCTTCTCTTTACAACCAATCTGACGGTTGTTGTTGCTCCTCCTCCTGAGCTTCTACCTTCTCCCGACTTGGAAGATTTTATCAGCGTTGAAATATTTTCGGCCTTTTAACTTTCTCCCGCAAACCCGACTATCTCAGGTCTCCCTTACACTCTTGCAATAATTATATATTTTGTGATTTTGAACTTGAAATAATTCCATCACTCATGCATTCCTTGCGTTATCCCTTCTGATCTTGATCCCCTAGAAGATTTTGATCTCCCATGCACTCTTTGCGCTTCTTGTATTTCGTTAAACTCAGATCTGAAGGATTTCTTGACAATAAATAATTCTCATTCTCCCGGCTCGATGCACACTTTAGATATCTTATCCATACAAAGTGTTCAATAACTTTGTTTATCCCTGAACTCAACACATATTTCCTTTTGTGAACTCTTGCATTCGCTCGATACATTCATGAAAGAGATCTACAAAGTTCTTAGTAACTCTGCCTCTTTGTGCTTCTTCTGCAAAGTCTCCCCTCTAAGGTATTTGGTAGCGTTTAGGTTCCTCCTTGAGTCCTTATCACTCTGGTGCACCCTCCTGGCACATTCTTTCCTAAATCCGTAGATTTCAGATGTGCATTCCTTACGCTGGCTACATAAGTTCAAATGTTCTGTTATGCACTCCTTGCACAGCCTAAAGAACACATAATGATACTTCAAACTCAAACAAATATAAATAAATTTATCTACCGATGCAGATGAAACCTATCATACATCTACAACACATTAACACACAGATAACATTCACAGAATACAGATAATTCATAAACACGTCCTGTGTAGGAAAAATTGTTTTTCTTCATATTAAGATGAATGTATGTTTACAAATGTGTACATAGACTGGACTACGACAAAGTCTCAGTTATTTCTCCTATTCTAACTCTATCCTGAGTTCTTCTTCTTCTAAGACCTCTCTACCCTGAGATCTCTCTCCCTAGTCTCCTCCTTACAAAGTGAGGTATCTATGAGCTTATCCTCTTCACTGCCTTAGTGGCATCACCGTCTCAGTTACAAAACCATACCACTACGGCTATATTCCATAAATGAATGTCCAGACCTGACTACGATATGGACCTGCTACAAGTAACCATTTAAGGAAACCCTAACTACTACATGTACAAAGGCATGGCCTGGCATTTATCATCTTTACAACATGCTAATCTGTATAGGATCGGATTTAAAATTTAAAACTGGGAGGGTTGATGTCTCTCCATTTATCCATTATGCATCTGTGTGTTGACGTATTTGCTGAGGTGGAGAAATGCTCCTGCATCACTTCCAATTCTTAACATCTTGAACTCAGACATAGAGTTCCTTATCATAGGTGGGGTATTTTAAGACTCCCCCATGAAACATCTCAAAATAATATAATATTCGATTGCATCCTTACATAAAAATTTCTCCCATAGCATACCCACTTGAATCTATCTCCACTTCAAAGGTATTCTAGAAGTTTGGCAATATGAGAACTCGTGCATGACTAAGCTTTCATTTTATCTCATCAAACATTTTTCGGGGGTAATAAGGGAGATCGGCTTATTGAAACGGGAGGATATCTACTTATGATAAGTGAGCGACTATATCAAAACGTTGCTTAGCGATTTTCAAGGTCGAGGGAGTGCTTATAATTTCCCTACTGGAAACTCTTACCACTTGTTGTTATGGCATGGAGTTTTGTAGCTATCATTGAAAATGATACTATGAAATTATGTCGGTAATGTGTTGCCCCAACAAATATCCCAACATCAACGACATTGGTGGGAATCGACCATTTTATGATGGCCTCCATCTTTGATAGATCTATATTGAGGACTCCTGCACCGATCACATACCCCAAGTATACCAAATATTATGACCATATAGACCCCTCGTATACTTGATGAGTACATCTGAGTTCTTGGGAGAAATAACCAAAAGGATAGTCATCTTTTTTTAATTCGTTGGTGTAATCCTACACATTCTACACTTGCATTTTCCTGAAGTAATCCCAATTGATCCATTAGTCCTCTACATACCTAATAGGTTACAACTTGGACTTAATGAGATTTTTGAAATCCTCACACTTAGTTATTGGTAGATAATTGTCCATCCTAAGTGTCTTTGTGTGGATTTCTCTCCATTTTAATGCATGGACCTATAATTTTAGTCGAGAAAATGAAATCTTTTGTTCCTCATCGATATTGTCAACATTGAAATATAACTATAATTTTTGCAACCAGTGATTCAAATTTAATGCATCGATCTCAGCTTGGTAGGGATTGATATCCACTTTTGCTTCCATTTTAAATAAATACTATGAAGGGATAATGACACTAGAACATGGCTTCTTTTTTCAAGGCTTTTCTTGGAATATTTTTATGGGTCTTCATTATCTCTCGATTTCCCCTTTTCTTTGATCTCCAAGTGAGAGAATCCAACCTCCCTGAATGGTCCAATATTGCTAACTATAAACACCATGAGGAGGGAAATTTTGCGAGGGATGTCAACAAATTTCTCTTCAAACCTCAAAAATTACTTTTTTGTTGGATATCCAAGGTTGTTATGAACATACTCATCCTCCATTGCTAGGGTTCTATGACTTTTCTCTGAAGCCAAATCCTAGATGTTGTAAATTTCCATAGATTTGACAAAGAAAATTGTTTTGATACCAATATGATTTGTAAAATTCCATGGATATTACACCGGAACTATTAGTCACAATATATATTAAGGTATTCTAAAATTTTAGATTTTTATAGTTTATTTCCTTAGATCCAAGAATAGTTAAATACTAGTTTTTCTTGAATTTTTGAAATTAACTGAAGATGAAATGAAAGAAGAAGACAAAATATACACACCATCCACACATTTGAACATAATATGTATCCTGGGAAATCCAATACAGGAGAAAAACCCAGTTAGACGGTAAGTCCTATGTTTTGCTCTCTTTTCTTTAGTTGTGGAAAGAACATAAAAATAAATAGGTACTCACTATAAAGTTTCCTTTGACATTGTGGCATGAATGGATGATACATAATATTATACCTCCTTCGATATTTTCTCAAAATACCATTCCTTGGATAATCTTCTCAACTGTGGAACAAGTGCAATACCAAGTAATCGACCCCTTCTCCTTCTAGTGGCCTAGTATTTAACATAGCCCGATAGCTATCTAGGGTTAGGGTTTTAACTTAATCAACCCTAAATTAAAGATAAGGTTTGGACCTTCTATAATATTATTGAAATTCTACACATGGATATCGACATAGGTTTTTAGTAATGGGGGATGATGTTGCATTCGCTCGTACCATAGTGGTAAACATGGTAGGTCAACTTGTGAGAGGAATAAATTTTGCATACGAACTATGATTGAGGATATTGTTGCATTGTTGGAAGGGTATTAGTGTGTATAATATGGAATATTCATATAGAGTCATTTTTGTCCAAAAACAATTCATTTTGTACCTCACAATTTCTCCATTTTTGAACCCAATTTTCCAGATTGGGACCTACTGCTAAAATGGATCTGCAAGATGATCCCTATAATTTTTTCGAGACACAAAGTAATGAGTTAGATGAAAAATTATATAATTATCCAATATGGATTTAAAACACTTTAGGAGAGAATGGATACCAAGTTGAATTATGCCACTGCAGTCCATGCTCAATTGATGGACAAACTAAGGTTGTTAACTGGATGCTGGTACAGTTGTTGAGAGGCTACAATAGAAAACATATGAAGACTTTGAATGAGAAAATAATTTACATTTAACACTCCATATTTCCACCAGTAAGTCTCCTTTCAATACATCTCTTGGATACTTATCTCCTTCACCATTTGACATTGTGTATGGGAACGATGAAACATGGCTAGGAGGGGATGAATAGAAGCAAGCACATTCATGCACAAAATTAGGTAGATGCAACTAAGATTTCTCTAGTAGCTTGAAAAGATCTAATAACTATATAAATATAGGCATGACCAATATAGGGATGATAAAAAATTCTCTATTGGAGACAAGGTCTAGATATATCTCTGTGAACAATGGTTGGAATCACCTACAAAGAAACTCAACCCCTTCAAATATGGACCATTTGATATCATTGAATAAATGAATGAGAATGCCTCTAGGATAAGACTTAATCCTTATATTTAGATCATTTTGGTCATGAATTTGGAGTATTTGAAATGGTTTGAACCCTCCATGTTGGATGAGGAGAAACATCAGGTTCTTTCTAATGTTGCAGAATTTGCACCACACACTCTCGAAGACTTAAGCATGACATTGTTATGCAATTAAAGGAGTGTGTAACACACAAAGGAAAATAATATATGTGGAAAAATAGACTCAAAGGACATAATCCAAGGAAGGTGATGTGGTATGAGAGGAATCAGATTGCAAGCAAGTTCCCCCATCTATCCTTGGCAACTTCTAGGGACCAAAATCCTCCCAATGGGGAGGAGTGATTCAAATTGGATCCAAATAGGAAATAATTGGTGAATAAACAAGATTTAAAAGGATCAACAAGTGAAAGTTTTGAGGCTATGGATGAAGAGGATTTTTTTTGTTATCATGAAGGGCCACATTCCATCACAATTAGTGTACACCCCTACATCTAATAAAAACATAAGGCTATCACATAATGTAAGGATAAGGAAGTTAAAAAAAATAAATATATATGGAAAATAAATATATTTTCATAGAACCTCTCCTATGTACAAAAATACAAAAGGAAAAATTAAAGGAGGAGGAGGAGAGATGAAATTCGGGAAGTTGGAGGGTTGGGGATGCTTGACCTTCCAACTATCCCCTTAGCTCAGCGTGCTTCTATATGTTGGTTCTTTGAGATGGAGAAGTTTTCTTTTGGATGAGAAGGAAGATGAATGTTGACAAATTTCACTGAGAAGCATAGACTTGAACCAAATACCATATAAACTCTACCAATTTTTGAATAATAAAATTGTAGTTAATGACAATTGAATGCTAGTTTTACCATTTGAGTTTCCAGGGTAAAATATTGTCTAAAATATGATTTTTTATTTGTAATCTATTGGGTATGGTAAAGTGTTAGTTATCTAGGTGGTTCATTGAGTTATGGTTTCATTTTTATTTCTTTAAAGTAATTAATTGACTTCTCTTGAGATTTTAAATAAGCTAAAGACTCATGAATCTGTTGTGTGGGAGGTGAGTTTGAAAACTACATTGGTTAATGCAATAATAAGAACTCTTTGCTTGCCATCCTTGAAGTCATCCCATATATTGTAAATGGATGTTTCTCCCTTTGGAGCTATTTCTACATGTTAGGTAGCTTCTAATTCGGTTTATGTAGCTATTGAGCAACATTTTCTCTCACTCCATATAAATATTTGATTCCTGGTCGAAGTTGTTGGATTGCTGAGAGGGGGGGTGAATCCATTTTAGAGAAATTTAATCCTTTTTCACAAAAAAGGAAAGTGTTATATCAATGTAGCATTATCATCCAATAGTCATAGAGAAAATAAACAACAAACAAATGAGGAATCACACACATACACAATACACTAGTGTTTTTACGTGGAAACCCAAAGAGGGAGAAAACCACATAATTATTTTTCTTATATGTCTTGAAGAAATGCATTCATTGGAAGCACCAACTTCCTTTGTTTTATAGTTGCAACTGGAAGGAGGATCCAACCCCCTAGTTTTTTAGGCTACTACCCGAGGGAAGATCCAAATCCCCAATTCTTTGGCTACAACCCCCTATGTTCTCCGGCTACAACCACCTGTGCTTGCCGCATCCAACTTCCCTAAAATATAAATGCCAAATGTAGAAAACATGTCATTGTCACTAAATCAACCACTATCAATGTCAACATATACCAATAACCTATAACAAACTGTACCAATCAACCTGCAGCAAACAATTTGTACCAATAACCTGAAGCAACATGTACCATACATCAACCATGCATCAAATGCACATAAAATATGACTCATCAATATTTACCAACATCGTCAACTATACACCTCATGTATGTGCCAACTCATAAACTACTTGTCTCAACCATGTACCCAACATGTACCTCAACCATATACCAAATAGATAAACCGATATAACCATAAAAAAATCATCACTCTATCCATAAACCAAATACCATAAACCCTTACATAAAACCATGTCGCACAAACTCACTATTATGTAGCCTCAAGCTAAACCAACAACTTCAGCAACACATCACAACCGAAAGACCAATACCCATATCCCAAATACCAACAACAAAATACCAACTGTATCCCTCAACAAATCGGATATATGTAGAAATACTGAACATCCAATACCATCTCAAGAGATAAACCCTAGACCAAAAAACATACCTCAAACAAGATGTGCCATATCTCTCATAAATAGACCCCAAACATGTTGTTGCCAAGATTTTTCTTCCGCACTTTTTCTGCTGTGATTTTCTGCAGCACTTTTTCTACCACAGTTTTTTTACCGCACTTTTTCTGCCGCACTTTTTATACCGTGATATTTCTGTTGCACTTTTTTTTCTGTGATTTTTCTACTGTGATTTTTCTATCGCACTTTTTCTACTGCACTTTCTCTACCATAGTTTTCCCGCCGCACTTTTTCTACCGCACTTTTCCTACCACAATTTTTCTTCCGCACTTTTCCTGCTCCAATTTTTTTGCTGCAATTTTTCTCTATCAATAATACCTGCCCAAAAAACCTTTTAGAAAAATAGATATTCAATTATATTCAATTTTTTGGTCACTTTCAGTATTTACCATGCACTAAACCTTTATCTTGGGAATACCATGAGCTATTTAGTGGTTGTCTATATTTCCCACACACTAAAACTTTCTTTCAAAATTCCACAAAATTGCTAGTTGATATTCTACATTGTTCATGCCTTAAAACTTGCTCCAAGAATTCCATAAAATTGTTGGTTGATATCCTCCATCACCCACGCACCTCATGGTTGGTTCGGGGATTAAAAATGATAGGTACAAGATCTATTATAATAGCAAAAAAGAGAAATATTCAAATGATTAACAATAGGAAAAAAATAGGAAATTGAAATATTACAGAGAATAACAACGGAACAACAAATTATATGGAACCATAACACCAAAATAATACCTTTATTGAGAGGAAACAATGTTCACTTGCCTCCTCAAGGGAAAAAACTCTAGCAGGGCAAAGTACTATTATAATAATTCTCAAGACAATGACTTGTCATTCCTCCTACTCTTATTTATACTAATTATAGCTTCTAAAGTACATTCTAGAGGAAGATCTTTCTAGAAGAGAAACATTGTATTAGGTCTTGTTACATTGACTTATTCTCATTTATTATACTGGCCTTATTAATTAATTCCAACCTTTATTAGATGAAAAATATATTAATCTACCTACATGAGAGGTTGAGGAGGTTAGGTCCCTAACATTCCCTCCCCCTTTAAGAATAATTTTTTCCTCAAGGATTCATATGAGTAATTTTTTGCAAAATGGTGGTCGAATCCCATGTGGAATCTTATGGAGTTGTATCTTTACACAATACTAACACTTCCTTAATGGTGCGCTAATGCAGACAATGCTCACATTGGTCAAAGACTGTTTGGGGATGCAACCAGATGGAACCTTCTTCATCCAACTCACAGTGACTGGTTTGAGTTTGACACTTAGCTCCAACCACCTTATTTAATCATGAGACATGAAAAACATGATGGATATTAGAACAACTGGGAAGAGATAATTGGTAGGCCACCAATCTCATTCACTTGAGAATTGTATAAGGACCATAACATTTTGGATAAATTTTCTGACATTGTTCAATTTTGAGTGAAGTCTATTGATAAGGTTGCAGTAGAATAAACACCTCATGCCCTTCAACAATTTGACATTCATAATAACCTTGATCTTATTTTTTCTTCATGAGATTATGATCCATGACCAAATTTTCTTTAAGGGCATGGAGAATAGCCTCTTAGACTATAAGATTGTTTTCAACCTCCTAAATTTTGAGACACTGGGTGTTATCTCCAAATTTTTTTCATAGCAATACAAACAATAGATGAAGAAACAACCAACACATATACAACATAATCCCAACATTTACAGAATCAACTCGAGCAATATGACCAAAATTATGCATAAAACCCATAAAGTTGTGCGCACTTCCAACAAATCCAACATTCACAAATCTGCATAGGACAAAACATCTCCAAATGTGCACAATGCATGATCTTCATGATTGTACATGAAGAAAATAATGGATATGAAGAAACAATTCATTTATGAATCTCGTCAGGCCTCAACCACTTCTAGGGTGTTGTAATTCAAGAAAACACCCTGAGAGCAACCAAAAATTGTGCCTTGGGATGAATGAAAAGATGGGATGTAACTCAAAGGGTCCTCTCATTGACACTTGGATCAATTTATCAAATACCTTGTTATGATTTTATAAATAGAGGGCCATTGTATGAAAAAATAGAAGAAGTTCATAGTATTGTTGTGTTGTCCAAATACTCTTAGAGAAGCCATTTGTTCTCGTAAGAATAAATTGGGAAAGTATAGCATAGGGAAATATTTCCACCTCTTGGAAGGATTTTCCATAGAGTTCTTCATAATTATCAATTTATAATAGGAGAGTAGACTCTCTACTTTGAGGGATTCAAGAGCCATCCCTTAGGAGGAATAGGAGATTCATAAATCCCACATTTCTCCTCTTCGTGATCTCAATTTAAAAATACCATTGTCTATTTGGTAACCACTCTTTGTGTTCAATTTCAGACATCCTTTGTTGATAATTGTTTAGTTTAATTTTCTTTGTTAATCATTCTCTTTCTGATTTTATATATTCTACTTGACTTGTAGGTTCACTAACCCACTAACAATTATTTTGTATTGTTTAGATAGTCCAACTAACCAATCAAGGCTCCTTTTTTTTCTCACCTAAGTGAAAAAAGAAACCTAGTAATTTGGGGACTCCACGGGAGATTGGGGATCAAGTTACTCCCCCTTTGGACTCGTATACCGTCTATTCTCACTTTCTAGTGTTTGCAGGGTCAAAAGCCAACCCAACCTACCCTTCAGACACTGCAATTTAGCACTCTATTGGAGGATTCCATTTGAAATTTATGGCCCTCCATTTTCCTGCGTGCATGTGGGTTTGGGAAAAATAGTTTCACTGTCGACGCATAAGTGTGCACATACCTCTATGCTATTTCTCACAATGTGTGCACTTTATGCACCTATCTACACATAATGCCATGCAAAAGATCTTTTTCACTGCATTGTAAGGGATTTTGAGGCTGAATGTTTTCTAATAGCTTATATTTCTTTTATGCACTTTGTAAATGCCTTAAAAAGCAACACTGAGATTCATTTCTTCATAGATACTTAGTTGCACATAGACTTCTAGGGGGATTGAAAATAACCATAATATCTTTTGATTTTCTTGGTTTCCACATGGATGACTAAAAGTTTAGCATTTGAATTACATTAAGAAATTTACTTTTACAAAACATCACAATAATTTGTGACTAAAAGGATATTTGGACATTCTTGGAGTATGCTCTTTCCTCACATCCAAGTGACGTTGGAAATCATAAAAATAGATTGCTTGAAGAAACCTTCACCTCCCTTTAAAATCAACAATACTCAAGAGAGGCCAATACCTTTTAGCTTTTTTTTGAAACATAATCTCAAATATTTATAAGGTCCCATACATGCCCACATGTGCACAATATTAGGATAGTTTCTATTTTTTATAGTAAATCGCTTAGGAATTTCAAATAATTTTAAGGGACCACACATGCCCATGTGTTCACAATCTAGAAATAGTTTCAATGATTTCTTAGATTAAGAAACATTCTAGGGAGATTAGATCTCAGAAGTAAGGAATCACATGTCCATAATGCTAGTTACCTATATATTTGTCAAATTTTATCCCATTTACAATGCTAGTTACCTAACCCTAACCCAAACCATAACCTTATCCCTTCTATGAATCCTTGTAATCCTTATGAAACACACCCTTCTAACAAAAATAATATAGACACCACCCCCTTTCATCCCCCACACTAGTTCCACTATCATAAGACTCCAAACTATATTGTTGTAGAGTGGATATTCTTATAGTGACAATTTGCATCCAAAACCTTATACAAAGATGAGCAAACCTTGATTATCCTAAGGAACACCAATCTTATGAACCCTCTCTCCAACATAAAATAATATCTCTTTCAAAACATAATTCATGGAATCCATCACTGTTATTAATGTCTAATGAACTTTATTCCCCCTCTCCAGGTCTGCCATTTGATCATAATTTCCAAATACATGACCAAATTTCCATCATAATCCTTGACAATGGTAGTAAAACGAATATCATTTCCCATAACTTTGTAGCTCTTATTTAATTTCCAACCACCCCCACACGTTTCCTTATCATCTGGGTTTGGTACAATAGGATGACCCCGATCCTTTGATTAATAACCATCGTGTAGTTGAATTTTCAATAAGGCCTTTGCAACAGACTATTGAATTTGAGATCTCTCCCCTTGACTATTTTTATTTACTCTTAAGAATACTGTATCAACAAGAAAGAGATATTTTATGTGATTCTTTCCATAATAACTATCAAATATATGCAAATAGAAAAACATATGAACACACCTCTACTACAATACCTCTTTCACTTAATGTTGTGACTCAAAACGTCATCTTGCACCAAATGCCTTTCTCTCTACATTGCACCTTGCATCCAACAATCCCATCATATTTTCTTATCTCTCTTCTATACCATGTAGTTATCGAATCTTTCTACCCTACAATAACCTCACTCTACTATGCTCATTAAAAAACCTTAGCCTTACTAACCTATCTTACCCCATCCTTATTTTTATTTACATGACACCCACTAATGAAGACCCTTATCTCCTCTATTATCCCCATGCCTCAAATCACCTTGTATTCTCTTTCCCTCTCTACTTTGCATGCCCTCCTTTCCCTAGTGCTCTAAAAAAAATACCCGAGTATTATCTCTAGCCACTCTAACAGATCTTTCTTTACACAACCATCTTGTCATATCTTGTAGGATTCATGAGAAATAGTAGTTCCCCAATACACTTTTGCACCCTACAATTTAGTAAGAAACTTTTTTCTCATTAGCTTTGGGATGCATCTCTTCAGATTATAGAAGTTCTATTCATTCCCAAACACAAGTCTATAGGTAACACTAAAACACTTCTCTTTGTAGAGACCACATCACAACAATGCCCGTGAAAACTAGACATGACCCAAATGAATGCAAATATTATGAAAACTCTACAAAACTTCCCATGTCCATTCCATAACACATTTATGTTCATTGAATTTAGTACAACGCCTCATATACACATTATCTTTCTATGTGTCCTCCTTCGACATTTATTCACATCAGTAGTAACAGTGCAACACATCGATGCACATGTAGACATTGATTTTTTTCAATCACCTATGAAAATATTCGTAGTTGCATCCATAATGACTTATGGAAAGTAAGAAAAAAGGTTATGTGCACCTATTAACTAGTATCACTCACTACTACTTGTCATGATAAAAGAGATTTATTTTAAACATGTTGTAGCCTAGACTAGCTATTTCATGTTGCAATTGGATGAGCCCTTGAATCAACACTTTGGGAAACTTGTATGGGTTTTGATGCATATATTCACAACCTCAAACTAAAAAAATAATAATTTACATGATGACACATCATGACTTGAAAAAATTGAAAGAAATACCTCTATAATAAGAATGATGTATTTCAATGTTTCTATCTAACTACAGGGGTATTGTAGAGTTCCTATACTTATTCCATCTATTTTTGAAGGATCCAACTCACCCCTTACATTCTATAAATCACATGCCACCAACTTCTGTATACTTCCATAAAATCCATCATTTATTTAGTCTACACATGTTGTCTATCATTGGAATCTCAATTGTTTAACTTCCTTCATATTTTCAGTTCATTTCTACACTAATGTTTATCTCCTCGTTGAATTTCAGACTTTTTATATGGAACATCCATCTTCGAGCACACCACCATGACCCTGGGATCATAATCATGCCAACATTGACTACCACATGTAGTGTCCAATGGATAGATCATCACCATAATAGACACTCAGTCTCTACCAATGGCATTTAAATCCCTCCAAGTCCACATCTTCTTGTAGATCACCACTTAGCATGACTAACAATCAATTTCTTCTAGTTTTTTTCCTCACTTGAAATCCACTCCTAAATTAGGAAAAAATAAAATAATTTTTCCAATTACACTAGGACAAATTGATAAGGAACATGGGTTCCCTCTCACTTAGTATGCTCCTATAGAAAAGCACACCTAGTTTGAAAGAAATCTAGTATTTTTTTCTAAAGTAGTTGCACATATTTCATCCCTTGAGATATGTGCATTGCATTATTTATCATTTCTTTCAGCATTTGAGTTGTGTGCATTTGGATTATTTGTAAGGTACCATATCTATTATAATAGCAGAAAAACAAAAATATTGCAGAGATCCAGTAAATGAAACCACAACACCATCTATCTACCAAAAGAACAATATAGAGGAAGATCTTCTATAAGCCTAAGATTCTATTAGGTCTTCTTACATTTGACTTATTTGACTTATTCTTCCTTATTACTAGGCCTTATAAATATTGACCTTTATTACATAGAAAATATATTATTCTACCTAAATAAAAAGATATTAGATCCCTAACATTATTTATACTTTCTTTTAACCTTTACACTATTTATACTTAATTTATTATTATTTTTAATTAATTTAAATAACTCTTTTTTCTCATCTTTAAACTACTCACACTTAATTTATTATTATTTTTATTTAATTTAAATGACCCTTTGTAAATTATAAAAGTGCTTTTAACCATATTAATAAAGCTAGAAAATCTCTTATGATCTCTTATTTATAGATTTTATTGTTTATTTATAAGGTTCTCATTAAATAATTAGAATTATTCTTTTTCCCTTACACACATCTCAAGAACCTCATGCCCTATCATATTTTTAATTATGTGGATAAGATTATTTAAATATTTCACTTTTTTACTGTGTTACATTCATGTACATACTTAAATATTTTTTTTTGATGGATTTCAAATATGTTAAATTGTATACATTTAGATAGGTAAATATATATTTCTTTTATAGGTTTTTTAATGAATAAATTTATTAGTTGGATTTAAGAATAAATTTGTTACATGAATGAAATCCAACTCTAAATAAATATTTTTATTTGTGTTGGTTTAAATTATTTAAAATTCTGTATTTTTAGATTTGGAAATCTATCATTTTTTTAATACACTATTTAATGAATAGGTCACTAATAAATGTAACAACTTTATAACTTTATAATTGTTTTTAAATAGTTTTTAATATTACTAGTGTAATCTAATCATGGAAGGAATCTATGATATGAGGGTTTCTATTACATTTCTTATATTCTTTATTAAATTGTTTATTTTACATTTAGTTACATATTTATTAAAATGTTCTTACATCAATATAGAGTTATTTTAATTCCTTATCTATAATGATTTTAAAAGAATCAAATTCCTCGAATTCCTTTATATATATATATATATATATATATATATAAAAAAAAAATTAAAGGGTGATTCTTTAGATATATATGTGTTTCTGTTTACAATATTTTTCTAAATAACAAGTGTTAACTCCATATTTAACATTGAAAAAATTATACACCTTCCTCATAATTGCATTGAACTAATTACACATGATGTGGAGACCACCCATTAATAATATTTCTATTTTTTATATTAGAAAAATAATATAAACTTAATCTCATTTTAATTTTCAAATTAGTTTTAATGAGAAATATCAAATATTGTGTAAACATTCCCATAATTTATTATTATTATTATTTGTTCTTTGATAAATCGAAAATTAAAATAGATAACTTATAAAAATTCAAAGTTGAAATAAATTTATACTATTATTAAAATAAATACAAGTAATTAATATTAAAAAAAACTTTTAATATTTTTAACTTTCATCATATTTATTATTATTAGATGTAAAATTATGTATTAATTTGAAATAATATTTATTATTATTTTTTTTTAAATAAAAAGTGGGGCCTTTCATATTATAGCTTCATCCAAAAAGGAGGATACACCTGGTTGTCTTACTGTACCATGTCTAAAAAAGAAAGATAACATAGAGCCACCCTGCCCGTAGGAAACTAGGGGGAATGTTCAGAACTAATAGCAGTTTGATAGTATAGTTACTAATGCTAACGAGACTGACACCTAGAGGACTGTCGGCCTGAGAAAATACATCAGCAAACATAAAGAAAAACATTCAAGCTCTATGACCTGTTAACCAGTGCTCGCCCTGTTATCCTTTGCCGCCCGAACTGGAATTGCAAATGGATGTGCGCAAGTAGGGCATAGGCGCTTGGGCATGTCGTTGGAATAAGCCGCGTAAAGCATGTCGAGGCGTTGGCTTGCGCAGACCACTCTGAAGATTTGGTCTTCAACCAGACTTCTCACCTCAAAGATGAGCTGCAGCTGCTCCGGGAGAAGAGGAGGTGGCGAGGGCGGCCTCTCCTGCTTGTCATCGCTAGCCAGACATCCTGCCTCCGTGGCTGCACCAGTATCCTTGGCTGCACCAACGTCCTTCGAGTGTTCCTCCTCTATGAAGCAGGTTTCGGTGCAAGGGTCTGAGGGAGCTTTTGCGCGAGAGTCGGAGGAGGTCTTGCCGCAGGGAGTAGTTCCAGAACGAAAGGAGGGGGTATCGGGGTTCCAATCATCCGGGAAGGTAACCAGTTTCGATTCCGAAAAATCCTCTCGGAGCTGAATGCTCGGATCTTCTACCACTATCGTGCCTGGAGGTGAGACTGTTGCTCGAATTGCACGCCGGCGTCGATGTCTAGCTAGAGTGACTGTGGTTTGGAATTCTCGGTGTCGTTTCCTTCTGGAGGCCGCTGCATACCAGTGTGCCCCTCTGCGTGGTCGCCCCCTCAATCGCGGCATGCCTGAGACAAAAGTTAGAGCCAAGTCGCCAAGAGTTGGAAGCAAGTCGCCAAGAGTCGGATGGCAGCCTCGCTGCACAGGAAACTGCTCGGCGACAATGGAACATCCGGGAAGGTTGATGGGCGGATAAATCGCCATTAAAGCCATGAGCTTAATACTCTAGCTGGCCAAACCAAGAGCGCTCGTGCTGGATCGCATCATGTTACGGAGGTGATCTGAGCTGACGCTCATATTGAATTGCAGAGTGTGTGGGGAGGACCGGTATTAAAGGCCCCCCGCCTCCCCTCGTCACCTCCCCTTGCCACCTCCCCTCGTTGTCCTCGCCGGGGGGAAATAATATTTATTATTATTAGATGTAAAATTATGTATTAATTTGAAATAATAGTGAAATAATTTAGAAAAGGATATTGATTAAAATAAATCCAAGTAATTAATACTACATAGAAAAATAACTTTTAATATTTTTAAACTTTCATCATGATGTAAAATTATGTATCAATTTGAAATAATGGAGAAATAATTTAGAAAAGGATATTGAGATGGTGAAAAATACAAGTTAATGTTTTTATATTTTTTCAGCTACTTACCACAAATAATAAGAAACTGAGTTTATAACTTTTTCAGCTACTCACCACAAATAATAAGAAATTGAGTTTAGTTATTTACATGGAAATGTAGTCCATTGAAGTTGGATTCCTTCACCGAAGCGACTGCGCAAACATCTCCTACTATCAACTCGTAAAATTCGTTTAATAATTATTTTTTATAATATCTTCACCCTCTTATAACAAATAATAATAAGACTTTTGACATTTACATCCATCCCAATGGAAAAGCTAGTGCATATAAACCCTTATCCGGAGGATTAGGATTAATGGTTCGTGCGAGAACCATACTCGCACTATTCACACAGAGGCCGAGTAGAAACACAAGATGAATGGTTCTTGTGAGAATAACGCTCACACTAAATTCGTTAATTAATCACACAGGCGTCGAGTAGTCCTGAAATCTGCAGTGATATCCCCTCCATCCCATTTGTGTCTCACGGTCAGCGTTAACGTTATGCTCTGGAATGGCACATAAAAAAAAAAGAGAAGAAATACGACCGATCAATAGGCTTTTATTATAATCATGAAGCGCGAAAATGGAATTTCAAATTACATCCAATTGTCAATCATTTCGTTCATTTAAAATCCTATGAAAATCCTACACTTCCAGCAATTATCAAACATAGGCACAGTGTGGCGTGTGCAAAAATCTTCGGCCTTGTTCAGCTTGTGTGCTCTAACCTCCAAATAAGCGACCGAGTTAAGCAACCAACAAAATGGTAAATGTGAAAAAAAAAGGCATAATATACAATTGTAACATGATGGAGGCTTACCAGGTAGAGAAATTAATGAAAGAAGTTGAGTAAGCGATCTGCCTGAAACACCTGAACGTGAAGAGAGAGAGCACCTCCTCTTCTCCACTGCAAATATGTACGACGGGTCATTGCAGGTTTAGGCTTAGAGGCGGTGCTCTCTCTCTTCTGGTTCAGACTCTGGCGAGGCCTCCATTATCTAATAATTATACGCAGGCTCCATAGCCTTTCAATTCAATGTTAGGAAATGGTAAACAGACCTAACGTATATGTAATACTTCAATTCACTGTATGGAATAGTTTAGGTCGAAATGAAATCCCCTTCGGTGCTCTAAATGCGATGGTCAATAATGGGTGAATTCAAACATTTCGGCTTGCAAATGAGCGTCTTCCAGCCAATTGGAGTTTCTATCAGTTGATTGTGTTCAATGTCATATGATGAAATTTCTGGACGATACAGCCATACACTAAAACAGAAATCAGAACTTGTCGGCAATGGCACGGATTAACAATGGAAAAGGTCCACAAATTCTTTCATCAGTGACGTGAGAGCGGCTTTACAACTACTTTGGAGCGGACACCGACTAAATGTGTTCATGGTGGCTCTCAAATTTTCTCCTCCACCAGCTAAATCAATCATGATGTGCACTGTAAATTTAACTTCACAACATATTTGCTGAGTTTTAACATTTCCCCGCGGCTGGATTTACCTTTTTCACACAAATTTATATCACAATCTCTCTGTTTGTTTAACTTCACAACATATTTGCTGAGTTTTAACATTTCCCCGCGGCTGTATTTGCTGAGTTTTAACATTTCCCCGCGGCTGGATTTACCTTTTTCACACAAATTTATATCATATTTGCTGAGTTTTAACATTTCCCCGCGGCTGGATTTACCTTTTTCACACAAATTTATATCACAATCTCTCTGTTTGTTTAACTTCACAACATATTTGCTGAGTTTTAACATTTCCCCGCGGCTGTATTTGCTGAGTTTTAACATTTCCCCGCGGCTGGATTTACCTTTTTCACACAAATTTATATCATATTTGCTGAGTTTTAACATTTCCCCGCGGCTGGATTTACCTTTTTCACACAAATTTATATCGCAATCCCTCTGTTTGTTTTCTAGAGAGATCCTATGAAGAATAAGAATGCAATCTCAAAATATATTATTTAATCTTTTTTATTA
Organism: Picea sitchensis; assembly: GCA_010110895.2. NCBI lineage: Eukaryota > Viridiplantae > Streptophyta > Pinopsida > Pinales > Pinaceae > Picea > Picea sitchensis. The sequence continues at coordinate 33,091 of SNQJ01S0084277.1, forward strand.
TTTGGAAGAAAAATATGGTTTATAATTAAGTTTTGATGTAGTATCCTAATATTAATATGGTTTATAATTAAGTTTTGAGGTAGTATCTTAATATTACAATATGCTTTATAATTAAGTTTTGAGGTAGTATCCTAATATTAATATGCTTTATAATTAAGTTTTGAGGTAGTGTCCTAATAGTGGTGTACACTAAAAACACCTTGAGGTATTGAAAGTTGCTTAGCAAATGAAACCCACACTTTAATCAGTTGAGTTAGTGGAAATTGATAATATAAGATAAATCTACACTATTTTTATGAACCTTAAAAAATAATTGTTTCAATATAAAATTTTGGGTGACTTAAATTGTCAAAAACTTTGAATATCTCACACACATATTTAACTCTACATTTCATTCAAAATGTTTTTTTTTTTTTAAAGATCAATGTAGTGAAGTTTGGACATTGTTGAGTCCAAATGTATGTTTAAAGTTAGCTCTCTATGTAGTGGGTTAAGTGATAATGAGATTTCATTTAAGGGTTAGTGGGTTAGTGTATTAAAGATTAGTTGGTGAATGGGTTATGGCTTAATGATTAATGAGTTAGTAGGTTAGTGGGATATTCACTATATAGATGAGTGGTTGTTATATCCTCTTCTCATTTACACAAGAGATCATGGACTTAGTAGTCTAGCAACCCCTCTAGACTATAGTCCAAGATAAGTAAGGGGAATGAAATGTGGTTTTGTCACTGTTATAGCAAGATTTGCCTCCCCATTGCTATCTTGCATAGAGAGCCTTTTTCCATTTCCCTATGCAGACTTATCATCCCTTTTTGATGAATCCAGAGCCAAAAATATACATCTTTCCACATATATGCTCCCTATCAGTTATACAAGATGTGTATACGCTTGCTGCTCTACTACAGCTTGCGTATATCAAGATTTTTTCTTCCGACTCACCCCTTTAGTTGCATTCTGAAGGCTATAAGAGCACAATTTTGAGCTATGGAAAAGAGGAGAAAACATTCAACTTTGAGAGCAAAGTTACTTTAGAGAAATTACTTCATATTGAGTCTGCATCCCTTTGTCCCTCAAGTTTGAACACAGTGTTCATCCCCCAAGCTCTTTCCCTATTGTTGAGAGGACCTCATTGCCTCTTTCCTATGAGCTTGCCTTTGGTGGAGGATTGAAGTGGTGGAGACTGAGTTGGAAGGAACTTGGTTTCTTGGTTTCGAACAGTCTCGACACAGAAGTCTGTAATGTTGTCACTTCTGATCAATTATTAATAGAAATACTCATTTCCCGTCCTATTGGTATCTTACAAATATATGATTATTATCCATGGGCGTGTTTGTAATGTTTATTAATGGATTATGCTATCTCATGTGCTAACCCCTTTTATATCATCACTATGTATTTGCTCTTCTTGTTTGTTGAGAACTTCTAGCAGGTATAAAGCTTTGGGTCAAAGTGTTCAACGGTGGAACATTATCAAACATTGGATCAAGGTAGCCCTCTTTCTTATATTGCACATTAGTCTATATAGCATATGATGGAATTGAGTTGATTTCTGCAGTCTTACTTGTCTATTGTGGTTTACCCTTGGCCATAGATAGTTTTTCCCTTGTAACAGAATTGGCGATTCCACTGGGGAGAGATCTTCATTCTAAGGGTTGAAGTACTTTTTCTTCTTACAATGCTCTTTTTCTTTTGTATTTCTTGTCGTATCACTGCTTGACAGATTCTGTTCACTCCGAGTCTGAGTTTTCATACCTTTTTCCCTTGTCTGGCCTTGTTTTAAAACATATATGCCCTTTTTTCCTTGATAGTCACGTATACACACTTGTTGTCTCACTGCAAGAAGCATATATATTCTTTGTTCTCCTGAACAGTCGCATATACCACTTTCCCTTGCTTGTTTGCTTGGTTTAGTGACTGTTGGGTGGGATTTGAAGATTGTTGAGCCTTCTTAGGTTTCTATAGTGCCTATTGAGATTATCTAGGATGATAGGAAACCTGTTTGGAGTTGAATTTTTGGGCAGAGTCTTTCTCTTTGTTTTCCATTTTTTATTTGTCCTTGTTATCTAGGTTGTTTGCTTGGCTGCTTGGTATTCTGCTCAAGTTATTTCTTTTATACATGGTAGAATTTATATATCATGTTCCTCATCAGTCCATGCATTTTAATTTTAGTATATTTAAAATACAAAAAAAATAGGCATTTTGCATTGGTTGGCATTTCCGTCTTGGAATATTTATCATTAGCTTAGCACATTTAGTGAAAGATTGCATTTTTACTTCTGATTTGAAGAGTTGAAATTGAAGATTGCACTGTTCTTATTAGCATATCATTCATTGAAAAGTTAAAGATAGACTTTGCATTATATCCATATTTGTTTTGTTACAAAGTCATAACACCATGAGTTTCACTTCCATACCTTTTTTAGTAACCACGACCAATAAAATTTATGTTTTAAACTAAAATTGATTAGTCATGATTTTATTTTTTAGGGTGCACAAACTAGCCTAGGATTTAGTACCTTGGAATAGGATCTTGTGAGTAAACTCCTCCAAGGCAATTAAATCAACATATGTGTCTGAGACATGGATTTGAGAAGTCCATTGTATAATTGGTAATATCAGGAGGCTCCGCTCACACCAGAGTTAATCACGAGGTCACATGAAGTTGGTTGAAGGGATAACCCCTAGATACTCACCTAGTGTCACAGATATTTCTATGGATTTACTCGTATTTGGGGATCTTGCTTGTACCCATACCTTTGTGAGAGGTGGCGCTTTCAAGGTTTTGGGCTTTGCTACCCTACCCATATGGTGATCCAAACTTACGACTTCTCGCCTGTGCATCGATTATATAATTTTTTATTGGTTGCTTGACCTAGGTATCTCATAGGTTACTTGCATGGGTTATTCTACTTGTATCCTGAGTCAGATAGGGGTTGGACATCACATAGCCTTTATGGAGGATTACGTCTCCGGGGGGATCTGACCAACTGGTTGTTAAGCCTACAAGGGCCCTTATAATTGATTATGTTACCTCCAAACTTTAGTGGGGAGTCTCAGGTCCCTCTTGGACGAGACATACCTTCTTTAGCGAGGGAGGCCACTCAGCCACTTTAGCCCGTTTGCATGAATATTGGTCGTTTGAATTTTTGGTATGCTCTTTGACTACTAGTTGGCCTTAGGATATATTTTTATTCATTGGAGAGTCATAAGTTGTCGTGGATTCGGACCATCTTCCTCGAAGGTCCCGTTGGTTGTTACAATTACCACTGGTTTTCGAGTTCTTGCCTTCTAAAAGGCGTAGAGTTATCCGAAGTGGTACACACCCATCCACTTTTCAGATTTGTGGTTCCACAAGGATGAAAATTGATTCTAGTCTTCAGAACACTAGGAGTTCTTCGACTCCCAATCCTACTATAGTTAATGGAACCCCTTCGACACTTGAAACCACTACAGTTGCAGTGTCGGAGGCTTATACCGGTACTATGGCTCGACCTGTAGTTAATGCTTCATCTCTTGCATCAAACCCTTTTGCGGGTTTTGGTCACTTGTCGAGTTACAATGTTCATACCATCCTTATGGCTTCTAGTCCATTTTCTTATGGTATTCCTAGCTTCACTTCACATTTTTCGACTGCCATCCCAGCTGTTGGCCCTAACGCTAGCTTTGGTCTTCACGAAACTACACCTCCTTACACTCCTTTCCTATTTGGTGGTTCTCATATACCCCAAGTGAATCCTAATGTGGGAAGTGTCTGTATTATTAAACCTGGGTCTAATCCTTCTATGGCTAGATGGAAAAACCCAACTGGAGGACAAGTTCTGCCCTATATCCCTATCCCCTCGGTGTTGATTCTGACCAATACTTTTGGCATGATGAATCCTCTTCAATCCTCCAGGTTCCCACCTGGAAGAGGTTAGTATTACACTTTGGGCACTCCCCAACTTAGATCTAATCCAGTTGGGGGAAGTTTTAACAACCCTCAGCTTGGATCTAATCCAACTAGAGGCAAATTTCATAACCCTTATCAGAACATTCCTGTTGGAATGATGCCCAATCCATATTTTATGAATCAACCGAGAGGAGGGTCTTCTAATCCTAGACAAGGTTTTGGTCCTTACCAAAATCCTAGATGGAATGCAGTTCCTAACACACAATCTTTTGTGGGAGGATGGGGCCAGGTGTCGCAACCCCGTATTCCCTTTCTGACCACGCTTAATTTGTCAGATTTGTCTAAACTAATGAATGAACTGGTGAGTCATGATCCCACATGGCCCCCTATACCTACCAAACTTCTGTCAGAAATTCCAAAGTTTGAGGATAAGAATGGCGAGGACCCTAGTGACCACGTCGCTACTTTTCACCTTTGGTTCTCATCAAATTCTCTAAATCGTGATTCTATTAGATTACAATTGTTTCAGCGCACTCTCATTGGAGCCACGTCGCAATGGTACATTGACCTACCTAGGGGGACATATGGATCTTTTCATCAGTTGGTGCTAGCCTTTCTCAACCACTTTCAATTGCCCATTCATTATGATGTTGGCCTTGAAATTTTGTCGACTTTACGCCATGGTATCGACACTCACATATCGTACCATATCCAGGAATGGAATAGGCGAAGGAGGTTTGTTAAGACTCCTATACCCCCATCCTTTCTTCTAGTATGGTTCCTAAAGTCTTTACACACTCCTATTTCAAAGGATGTTGCTACTTCCGGGGTCTTTAGTGAGGAAGAAGCTATCATTAGAGCCCAACAACTTGATTTGATATATCCTCAGTATGGGATGTTATACCACCTTCTTCTAGATGCACCACGGACAAATCACGATCCTAGATAGTCCACCAATGTAAAGTCCATAGACTCAACAAAACATTATGTTTGAGGGCCAGCCTCGTCTGGATCCTCCAAACCCACCCAATCGGTGGATGTACATTCCGTGTAATCGTCGAAGAACCCAAATGGTGACCAGCAACTGGATGGGAATAAAAGGAAAGGTCAAAATAATCATAAGGGTGGGAAGAATAATAATAAACCCAAGGACAAAGATAATAATGGGAAACTGAATGATAATGCTGGAGAGGGAAATAAAGAGAAACATAAGGTGAAGTTTCCTTGTAAAATTTGTACCGATGACCACTTTACACTATTATTCCCCTAACTTGCGGAGGTTGCGAGGATTTTAAATCTACCACCCACCTTGTTGATAAACCCATTCCCACACAACCAACATTTATCCTCAAGTTATTCGAATTCCAGAAATGTGCCTGGTGGAAGTCACAACCCACCACCGCAATATGGGGACCATGTTTGTATCAATATGGTCGACGCAAACATTGATATAGCCACCTACTCTCGAGATTATAGCTCTTTAAAAGATAGTACTAGCCTAAAATCTCCTCCTCCACCCCTAGAGACGAACTTACAGATCGAGAAAGCAGAGCCACTGCCTCGTATTCCGAAAGGAGTACTCAAGTGCTCTACCCACAACCCTAATGCTAGAGCCACCCATAACTACTCTATTGTTGAGGATCTGGGCCAAACCCCTTGTGCGATGTCAGCTTTGGAGGTACTCCATACATGTCCATCATAGAGGAATTCCTTACTCTTTGCCTTAGGAGTTCTAGAACCTTGTTGCTCGAAAGTTATCAATTTTGATGTCACAGGCATGAAGCCTCACTTACCCTACCATGTGGATTTTCAAATCCACGTGGAGTATTCCAAGTATACTATCAAACAAGTGGTCGTTGATGAAGGTGTTTCCACTTGCGTGATGTCCCAGGTCTGTTGGAAATCTATTGGTTCTCTGACCCTTTCCAAGTCATCAAACATGTTGATTTCATTTGATGGTCATTCCTTCCGCCCTCATGGTATTCTCCCCTCCTTTCCAGTCTAGCTACGTGGGAAGATGATAGAGGTGGAAGTAGAGGTAGTTAATGCACCTCTCGATTATAACTTGTTACTAGGTCGCAATTGGACCTATGCTATGGTTGTTGTCGTATCATCCATTTTCCGTATACTTTGTTTTCCTCATCAGGGGGAGATCATGATGATCGACCAATTATCCTTTTCATACTTTAGTCCTAACGCATCTGTTGGACCGTCCATCCCTGTGATCGATAATTCTCAATCAAAAACTGAGAATATTGGTGTCGTAATGTATTCTTCCCTCATGGGAACTTTTGACTTCTCGGGACCGATTCATCACGTTGACCCCATTTCTAGTAGGCTTGCTTCAACCGGAAGGTCCATACCTTTCTGCACTTCCTATTTTAGTGATCCATGGAC
>SNQJ01S0084277.1:39624-68520 GCA_010110895.2 Picea sitchensis
AACAGCCTCTGAAACTTGTCCCAATGTGTTCAGAGCATATCAATTAGCCAAAAATGATTATTCAATCATGGAAAACAAACATAGGCTCACCAAACCATGTCCTCCATCAAAGAGGGCTGAAAGTTCCCTGGAGCTTCTTGAAACTTCAACGGTGAAAAAATTGCATGAAGAGTCTTCAAATGGATGTAAAAATGGCACCAATGGATCCAACACGTCCAAAAACCCCTGGCTAGGCTTTTACGGCACCTCAATCGGCCAAACGATGAAGAAGTTAGGCCTCCTCCATTTTCCTCCTTCAAGCTTTGTTGGAACTGGCTCTACAAAACGCACCTTTGTGTGCATGAACCTGGAACACGCTCCAAAACGCGCGTTTAAACCCAGCACTGAACGGTTCCGAATAACGGTGCAAACTGTAGGATGGTTAGGGCGCCTCCAGCCCCCAACCGCCTAGCTCTCGGGCATATGGTTCATAAAACCTCGGGCTATAATAAAAAGTGGTTAACACCGTTTAAAAACCGTTTGAAACCAAAACCGCGCACATTTGTGTTGGCAACTTGTCGGATTGACTCCCGGTTGTTGGTGTAATCCATATGCTTGTTGGCTAACGGACTTAACCACGCCCTATTAACCACGCGCACCGGATTTAATATATGGTTTAAAAACTTTGGTTCATATAACATGGCATAAAATAAATAAAACCGCGCGTACAAAACAATACACGGTCAATAATCCAAACCGCACGCCAACCATAGGTTATAAACTTTGGTTTAATTTATATACACCCGTGGGCTGTACTACCCAATTCCCGCGCCAACTGTTTGTATGAGTTTGGTCATATGCATATGTATAAAACTGTGGATTCAAACCACAACTCCGCGTGCCATTTGAAACATAGAGCATGGTCATATTGTATGGAAATGGAACCATGGGTCGGGGCTATGCCCCGGCCCGACCCCCCGTCTATAACACAATTTTGTAAACATAAATATATTCATTCACATTCATATAATAAGAACTAGGTGTGGCCCAATGGCGGTGGTCCAGGTGAGGGAGTCGTGGACTGTGTGTGCAGGAGGTCGAATTTGAACTAGCGGCCTCCAAATTTACACAACAAAAATAAACCAACCACATGGGGACACATTAAAGCCCATGGATTAGATGCGATGTCTCCTTAATCATTAAGCCATGCAAGCGGACGCGATGTCCAACATACCACTAGTCACATCAACCACCCGATATGTGCCACGTCATCATGATAATTACGACCCTCCGATGGTGTGCAATTTTGTCTGAACGGGAATACGGTCGGCATCAGAATTTTTACTGTTTGAAGCGAGAGATGTGATAACTTCTCCATCACGGACTCCGTTCGCGAGAAGTAAAGATACGGCGAGATCGGGAAAAATAAGGCAGACGCAATGACCTTTGTTTTTAGCATTAGAATATGCTTTGAAAATTGAGCAAATTTTTGCCCCGTGGTCCAGATTTTGATCACCGCCTTCCAGCTTGAAAGGTTTTTGGACCCAAAAAATCTTATGATTATCTAACTACTTTCAAGTTATCAAAATCTTTTTGACAATCACTTGGATACTTTGACATTTCTTGCACTGCAATTGGCTATGTTCCTCAACCATTGTTCTCTAGTTTTTGCTGACCCACTGTTCTCTTTATGTTTGGAAGACTAACAACCTTCCCACTTAGAATCAAGTTCCTCTTTCGAATCTTTGGCGTCAACAATCAACTCTCCAATGGCTGCAAATTTCCTGCGACATCTTGTCACAAACCAAAGAAAACCATCAATCTTGAAAACAAAATCATACAAGATTGGTACCAACAAATCTTTTGTTCTTCAAACAAAGTGTCGCATCTCGTACTTTATCGAAGGTACATGGCATTTTCAATCAACTTTCAAGTCAATAAAACACAAAATGACTAAACACAAGTCGAGACAACCGCGATCGGCACAGCATAGTGCGTCAGGAAAAACTTATCAACACGATTAGGGCTGTTCAAAACATCATATCTGACCTTCCATAAATGCACACATAGCAGCTGAAAAGTGCGTTACCGTCGAGAAAATGGCGTTACTTTGCTTGCAGAAATCAACCATTTCTTGCAAATGGCCGAATGGTGGGCTTTTCCTGGACATGGATCCTCTTGTGAATCATCCTAACTCACATAGATGATGGAATCCCCTCTTCCATTCTTGCTGATGCTTCTGTCAGCTGCTTGCGGTTGTGAATGAATAGTTGGATCTAGCGTCAACGACGATTAAACAAGATGACCCCGCTTCCGACAATGAGTACAAATCTTTTGCATCCTCCTGTATGTTTGCTTAGAAAGTTTCCTGAAATTAGCCAACCTTTTCCAACACTTTGAGCAGCAGTGGTTATAAACCACAATATGGCCTGGGATTCTTTCTTCCAAATTTCTGCTTAGCATAATCAAATGTATTTGAATGATAAGTGCCATGAACATTCACCGTAGCCTCTCGAGGAGTTGGTCGGTACAGATCTAGCACTGGAAGGGCCATCAGCGGTGTTCTTATCGTCGTCACAACTCATTAGCATTCATCTGAACGCCGTACTTGCATCTTGAGGTTGAACTTTCCGGCAGGGTTCTTGAACTCTGCCCCGAACCTTCTTGAGGGAGGTGGGCTTTGAAACAAAGTTTATCTTTGGAAATTTTTCCCTTGTCTCCCCGACTTTGGAATTTTCTCCATCCTGTTGTTCATAACCAAGACCACAAAACTTAGGTCATGCTGTAACCATTAATGAGCTCCAACTATTTTGTGCACGCTTACCCAAACCTTTACCTTCTTAGCCCATTTTAAACAACGGTTTGGACCCTATTCCTCTTCGGCTCTCAAAACCATGACATTCATCTTTAGAATTTAGAGATGAAGCTAACTGCTTGCATACCTTATATTTCGCATGTATTTTATGGGGACTGGCACATTTCATGGAGTTGAATTTCTATCTCATGCAACTTTTCAAGAGGTTGGTCTTTCTCCTGCTTCATAGTCATCAAATGCTCTTCAAGGGAACGAAATGTTAATATCATACATCTTTTCCATTAAATCTAGTTTAGTAATATTTATATAGATGGAAATGTATAAGAACTATCAATACTTGAAGCTTATGCCATCCTTAGAAGATATTCAACTTCAACACAAAACTTGCACAAGAGCTAATAGCTAAATCTTTAAGCTATCAATGGAAAACACATGAGCTGTTAAATATGCTCTGATACCCTTGATATGAAAATAGAGAACATTGTTATGCTATGCAAGCACCTACTACTTCATTAAAATAAAGGCTTTCGGGACCTTGCTTCATGTGTTAGAATATACAAAATAAACTTATGTGTTAAGTTCATGTATATTCTTGTAAATTCTTATGTGTGAACAAATGTTCTTTTAAATGGTTATATATGTACTAGCAATAAATATACAACAACACAACTTGCAACAAACAAACCATCAAACTGAAAACAATCACAACACCCCACTTGATAAAGGTTACCCCCTCGGACTGTCTCAGCAGACCTCCATAATGGACTTGGCTCTGGGATTAACTTGTCAAAGATTATTTTATAAAGCTGTAACTCCAAGTGAAGAAACAAACATTTACATTGGAATCAGAACACATAAAACCCAAAAATGACTAATAGAACTCACAAAACGGATCATGGCTCATCGGGCATGACCTCTTCTACCTTAATGGCCATAAAGCTACAGGCTTCTCTTTGGAAAAAACACACCTGTAAAGTCCTCAACAGCCTCTGAAACGTATCCCAATGTGTTTAGAGCATATCAATCAGCCAAAAATTATTATTCAATCATGGAAAACAACATAGGCTCACCAAACCATGTCCTCCATCAAAGAGGGCGGAAAGTTCCCTAGAGCTTCTTGAAACTTCAACGGTGAAAACATTGCATGAAGAGTCTTCAAATGGATGTAAAAATGGCACCAATGGATCCAGCACGTCAAAACCCACAGCTGGGCTTTACGGCACCTCAATCATTAAGCTTGATGAAGAAGTTAGGCCTCCTCCATTCTCCTCCTTCAAGCTTTGTTGGGCGGCTTTTACAACGCGCACCTCTGTGTGCATGAACACAGAACACGCTCAAAGCGCGTTCGCCGGCTGACGGTTCAGGGCATTACAAACTATTCAGGACGGTTAGAAGCCTCAGCCCCAACGCTAGCTCAGACATATTGTTCGTAGCTTCGGGCTATAATAAAAATTAGTTGCTTTCTTAGTTTAAAAACCGTTTAAGAAATAAAAACCAGCGCACATTTGTGTTTGGCAACTTATGCGGATTGTTTCCCAGGTTGAGATTGTAATCCATATGCTTGTTGGCTAACGGACTTAACCGCGCCCTATTAACCACGCGCACCAGATTTAATATATGGTTTAAAAACTTTGGTTCATATAACATGGCATAAAATAAATAAAACCGCGCGTAAAAAACAATACACGGTCAATACTCCAAACCGCACGCCAACCATAGGTTATAAACTTTGGTTTAATTTATATACACACGTGGGTTGTACTACCCAATTTGCGCGCCAACCGTTTGTATGAGTTTGGTCATATGCATATGTATAAAACCGTGGATTCAAACCACAACTCCGCGTGCCATTTGAAACATAGAGCATGGTCATATTGCTGGAAATGGAACCATGGGTGAGAACTGTATTGGCCACGACCAGATCTATAACACAATTTTGTAAGCTTATAAATATATTCATTCATTCATATAAGAACTAGGTGTGGCGGTGATTTGAGGGTGAAGGCATTGGTACGTAATGGGAAGTCCGAGGGGAATTCGAATCTGTGACCTCCAAGTGGACTGTGTGGGAGGTCCGGGGGTCGAACCCCGCGGCCTCCAATATATTTTGCACAACAAAAATAAACCAACCACATGGGGACACGTGGCGCCCATGGATTGGGCCACGTGTCTCCTTATTATTCGCCATGCAAACGGACACGTGTCAACATACCACTCGTCCACGTCAACCAACCAATATGCGCCAACGAACAACCAACCGATATGCACCACATCATCAAACTGCCATGTCATCATGATGGTACGGCCCTCCACGTGGCTGTACGGACTGTACGGACATGTACAGTCAGCATCCCAAATTTTTCCCTGTTTGGCTCGATGAACAGATCGTGATAACTTCTCCATACGGACTCCGTTTGCGAAAGTAAATATACCTCCAGAATCAGGAAGATGAGACGGACGCAATGGCACTGTTTTTGTCGCATTCCGAGCACTTTGAAAATTGAGCAAATTTTTGCCCCCTGGTCCAGATTTTGATCAATGGGCCACCTCGTTATCTTGTTCACACGATTTCTTAGATAATACTTTGCCTTCGGATGAAGCCATCCTTGAAGCCATGAATGGTTTCGAGAGACCTTGGGATGACATGCATCATCGATCTTATTTTCTCCCAAGTCTTGAAAGAATCGAGCAAGATGATTTTCGATCTAACTTGAGTGAGATAGTTGGTCACGTCGTAGTTCCACTTGATACGAACAACATTTATGCCGAAGGAAATATGGTGAGTATTTCTCCTACTGTCCTGATCGATATCTCTCGTACCCCTGGAAAGATTGAGAACATAAATATAGGTGCAAATTGTTCGCCAGAAGAGATTTTGATCTACACCAACCTCTTCAAAGAATTTCGAGATGTATTTTCTTGGTCATATGAAGAGATGCCAGGAATTGACCCTCATATTGTTGAATATGATATTAGGACTTATCTGGATGCTAAACCTATTCAATAATGTCTTAGAGTTGTTAATCCTAGGAAGGCCTCCGCTATTAAGGTAGAGGTGGAGAACCTACTTAATGCTGGCTAAATTTACCCTGTTCCCTTAATCGAATGGGCATACATGCCCGTTCCTGTGAATAAAAAGAAAGGAACCATCCATGTGTGTATGGACTTTCGCGACCTGAACAAGGATTTTCCTAAGGATAAATTCCCCACATCCTTCATTGATTAGATTCTCAATGAGTGTGCGGTAAGCAAAATATTTTCCTTTATGGATGGATTTCAGGATACAACTAAATCCAGATCAAATCGGAGGACCAACACAAGACGACATTTATATGTTCTTGGGGTACTTTTGCATAACGAAAAATGCCTTTCGGCCTGAAAAATGCCGGAGCAACCTTCCAACGCGCCATGAGTTTCGATTTTCATGATCTTAAGAACATAGTCGAAGCTTACCTCGATGATCTTGCTTCTCACTGCCACAAGAGAGTGGATCATGTTACACACTTTCGACTAGTTTTTGAAATATTTCGTTACTATAGAATCCGGTTAAACCCTCACAAATGCATCTTTTACGTTAAGTCTGACTGTCTCTTAGGATTCCTAGTTTCTGAGACTGAGATCATGGTAGATCCTCTTAAGGTTGGGCAATAATTTAATTGCCTCCCCCGCACATGATTAGACAACTTCAAGGTTTACAGGGGAAAGCTAATTTTTTGCGTCGTTTTATATTGAATTATGCCAATATCACTAAGGGTTTCATGTGCCTATTGAAGAAAGACACTCCTTTTATCTGGGATGAGCGAGCCTAGGAGTCTTTCGACGCTTTAAAGAAATCCTTAGTGTCGACCCCTCTGCTTTAATCTCCTGATTATAGTAGAGATTACTTGTTGTATATTGTCGCGTCTGAAGAGATGATTGGTATGGTTCTAGTTCACGGGGATGATGAGCTCCATGAGAATGTCATCTACTATCTTAGTCAAAATTTAGTCAATCCTGAGTGTAATTACTCTCACGTTGAAAAGCTATATTTGGTTTTCGTTCACGTAGTCCAACGTTTACGACACTATATAATAATTTGCAAAACTATTGTGGTTGTCGATGTCAATCTATTTCAATACGTCCTTACTAGGCATATCATAGGTGGGAAATATAATAAATGGATTTTCATCTTACAAGAATTTGATCTCGAATTTGCTTCGGTCAAGTCCAAAAAATCACTAGTTTTTGTAGAGTTAATATCTGATTTTCCACGATTATATGAGGATGTTATCCATGTCGATTTGTTTGCAGACAAACACATTTTCCATGTCTCATCATCCGACCCTTGGTCTGGAGACATTATTTTATATCTTCAAACCTTGAAGTTCGCTCAACATCTCTCGCGAGATGATCAATGGCATGTTAGATACCAAGCCAAAAAGTATACCATCGTCGGCGACACTCTGTATCACCGAGGAATAGATAGTATCTCAAGTCACTGCTTAAATCACAAGGAAGTCGAGTTAGTCCTAAATGATTGCCACAAAAGGGCTTGTGGTGGTCATCTATCTGGGCTTGCGACAACCCAAAAAATCTTGCGAGATGATTACTTCTGGCCCACCATATTTAAATATTACATTGAAGCGATTAAGAAGTGTCACCCCTGCCAGGTGTTCACTCGAAAAATGCGCTCTCACCCAACCCCCCTTCACCCAGTCATTACCATTATTCCCTTCACCAAGTGGGGACTAGATTTAGTCGATTGCAACCCAACTTCGGCTTGGGGGAATCAACACATTATCGTGGCTATCGAATACTTTACCAAGTGGGTCAAAGCCATGCCTGCCGTAAAATATGATGGGAAGGTTGCAACCTTCTTCGTGTTCAACCAAATTATCGCCCGGTTCGGTATCCTGAGTGAGATTGTCATTGATCATGGAAGTCACATTTATAATGAAATGATGGTAGAACTAGCATCCATGATGGGGTTTAGACATGGTCACTCATATCCTTATTACCCCCAAGAAAATGGGCAAGTAGAGGCTGTTAACAAGTCTCTCAAGACCATTTTGCAAAAAACTGTTAGTCGGAGTAATTTCGATTGGCACATCATGCTATATCCCGTAATTTGGGCATACCAAACCTTGGTTAAGACTTCCATTGGTTTTTCCCCTTTTCAGTTAGTACACGGTGTGGAGTCGATACTTCCTGTTGAATGTGAAATCCCTTCTCTCAAGTTGGCAGTCGAGCTCCTACCTAACACTTCACATTTAGAGCAATGCCTCGTGCACATAGAGAGTCTTGATGAGAAACGTCGAGACACCTTTACGACTATCGAGGAAAACAAGAAACATGTCAAGGTTCAGTATGAAAATTCCATCTGTCCCCGATTGTATGCTGAGGGTGACTTGGTCCTCTTGTATGACCAATCCAAAGAACTTCTAGGGGAAGGCAAGTTTAAACCCATGTGGCACGGTCCTTATATCATGCGACGTGTTCTAGAAAAAGGAGCCTATGAGTTGGAAGATTATGAAGGGAATAAACTGTCCGAGCCCAGAAATAGGCTCTACTTGAAAAGGTATTACGCTTCAGCCCTAGGCTTGCGCGAAATACTTTGTATATTAATGTAAATTTTGTGTATATACATCTTTTTCCCCTTTCTCTTTTTGTCTTTGGCTTGCTTATCAAGTTTTCCTTTTTGGTTGGAAGATGTCAATGGAGTCTTCGGACTATCTAGGATTTGCAGATGGAGCCAGTCGTCATACATGAAACTTGGCTTTAGCCGCTTGGATTTACTTGCCCGAGGGTTTGTTGGTGTCTTCAGGTGGCGTATCCCTAGGGCCATCCACGAATAATGTGGCCGAATATAGCGCCATCATAGAACTTTTGCACGATGCCATCTCACATGGTATTCACTCTCTAAAGGTTCACCTAGATTCTCAGTTAGTACTATGTCAGTTGAATGGCTGTTACCGTGTGCATGATCCTACATTACTTTGTCAATTCCTACGGGTACGTCTTTTAGAACGACAATTTGATTTTATTACATATTTTTACATCCCTAGAATTTATAATCATGTATCCGATGCCTATGCTAATTATGTTTTAGATTGGCATTTGTCACATTAATAAAGTAAATAAAACCATAAAATCAATGTACACATTGTAAGATATGAGTAAAGCCGAAGATCCCTCTTTATATATTTAAAAAATATATGGTCTTTATCTTACAAAATTGGGGCTAAAACACCATATAGATTACCAAATTGGGGCTGGATTACATGGTCCCCTAGGAAGGATCTACACTCTAGGTCCCAGACCTAGGACCCGCTCGAAAAATAAGCTGCAAAGGATAGAGGCAAACCTGAAGTTTCGCTTACCCCCCTGCTTGCACTCTGTCCACTGAACTTTCATATTGGTCAGTAGTGAGGTACACCAATCATAGATACTGGGCCTCACACACTCCAGTGTGTAAAACATAAGTCTTGATGCTTGATGCAGCGAGGCCGATCCTATGATCTTGGTAAGCACAAGCATAATAATATTCAAGTTGAGGTTACCTATAGCCCTGATGGGGATTTGACTTCCCACCATGGGAGTCCCTGCAACATAGTGGGCCTCTATATACTTCTTGACCTTCATCTCACTCCCTACCCCACGTGACTTGAGGTCCACAACCTCTCCTTGGCATGAAAGTCCGGTCAAGAAGTAGATGTCCTCTACTCCGATCCTTAATGGTTGTCCATCAAGGATAAATCTCTCGCTATCAGGATCCCAATAGCCCACCAACATCTCCAACAACCTCACTTGGGCCCTCATTTATTTGAGAACCCAAAACTTGTACAAACCACATATTTTTAGATCCTCTTAAGCCACTGGATCTTGATCCACTACTGCATCTACCTCCTCATTATCTCGCTCTCTCCATTCCAGCACCATCCTGCAAAAAAAAAATCATTTTTTAGTTAGAAACCCTTCTTTTTTTCCATTTGTGTATGTATACGTGGTTTATCCACAAAAAATCACGGGTAGGGCCTGATATACGCCCCCTGTGGTTAACACAGGGGAATATATCTAGTCGTATGTGCAACCTATTCAGAGAAACCCATGTATACCGAAAACTCCAAATTGCGCCCTCAAAAACTAACAAAATAGAACCTAATTCAAAAATGTAAACCATTGAATTTGAATAGGATGGGATGAATATTTACCTAATCCAGACAATTCATGATTCTGTTTCCTATCTCTCCCACAATCGTCATTTCAATCCTAGAGGTATTTTAGTCCAAATTGCACTATTTGGGTAAAAATGAAAATGATACAGTAATTTTTTATTTTATTACAATTTATAAGCTATTTTTACCCACTTGATATAGTTTTACGCTATTGTTTCACCTAACGGACTAATTCAAGAATGATTTTAAGCTGGTTTTTGCAGTTTTGACTCAATTTTATTGAGGATTTCAATGTCATAGTTGGTCGTTCATCTCCTTAGGAAGGTATATTCATAACCTAGCATATAGGATAGGTATCTACTTCATCGTGCATTTTTGCATTATCCTTCGGCTACCGCTTTTTACACCTTATGTACAAACCCATTTATTGCATTGCATAACCCCCCCATCTGCTATTAATAGAATCGTTAATAAATGGTAGAGACTTACCAAAGATGGGTACCCTAGTTAGAACCTCTTTATCATTCGGATCCCATGTCGATTTTTTCCTTAGGACTGGGAGTCCATTATAATTCAATACATGACTATATGATGAGCCTCATTTCTCATTCATGCACATGCGGCCTTATTACCCACAGACTCCCAAAAAATGAGTCTTGGTTAAGCTCTTTTCTGACTTGTCCAAAAACTTAAAATATCATCAAGTGATTTGTCCCTTTCACGTTCATTAAAGTTGGATTTGAAAGGTCATGAGTCTTAGTTAATCTCTTTTCCGACTTGCCATAAAAAATTGAAAAGATTGCTGAGTGAACTTGTCTTTTTCAGACTCGTAAATTGGATTTGAAAAGACGTCTATTTGGCACAAGTTCACCCCTTTTTCACACCAAGTAGACTAAAAGAGATAAAAGATGACATTTTTTGGCATTAACTTTTGATTGCATCTCATGCCATCGCTTGTAGTATTGTGCCTTTAGACGTTTCTCACTTTGCATTATAAACCGTTGCCTAAGCAATTTGCATCCTCAACCAAGCAGAGCCTTTTTTATATCCTTTGCAATTTGACACCCTATACCTTGGAGGAAACATCACCCTGAGTGTCCATCTCCTGCATGCATTTTCTTGCATTAAGCATAGGTACGTTCCACTGTTGGAACTAGTTTTGCTTACTTGCAACACTCATTCCCTCCTCTGTATCATAGCATTCATTTGTTATGAAAAAACAAAAAAACGATGAGCGAGAAGGGAGTACTATATTGTAATTGGAAGCAGTTGTGTCTCCTTTGAATAGAGCACAAAGTTATTGAGTCCTTGTATCATCATAATTTTGGGTTTAGAACAGCCTTAGGAAGTTGATCTCGCTACATAGCTTTCTCTACTGACTGTTTACTCCTCCTGTCCCTATAGAGAACGTTATTGATGCCTCTTGCATCTAATTGTCACATCATTGAGTCCATGTTGTCGGAGTCCACCATCTGTTTCATGCTCTTGTTCAAAGGAAGTCTATCAACCTGTGTCGGCCACTCCTCAAAAATCTTGACTTTGCATGTCATCCCTACCCTCAGTTTGTCTCAGAATCACATGATACTTTGGTCTTATCATGCACCCTAGCCCTACTTTCATCATTGGTAGGTCACCTTGAACCCAACAATCGACATTTCATCATTGGTCGTTGACTGGGTGGTTTCCCTTGTGTTTGACGACAAGACATATATTCACATTTTTGGATTTGTGCAATGTCTTGGATGCCATTAGCCTTATTGGTGGTTTCCTTTCCTTTGTCAACAGTTTTTCATCATTGGCTGCTATTTAGAGGGTCCTTTTCATGTACCGCTTGCATTTGGCACATGTGAAAGACACATAGGTTCGTTGGTTCGTGAACATGTTCTTCATCCGATCTCCACCAAATCATGAAGCTCCTTCTTTGTTCCTCGTGCTGACTGATGAGAGATGCCTCAATGCTCTCCTTTAGGCGGGTCTCTTTCCATTGACTTAAGCTCATTTATTCTGGATATGGAACCTATATTTTTATGAGTACCTTGAGGCTTGTAGTCATTAGTGGTAGGCTCTCTTGCCATTGACAGATGGGAATACATCAATGTCCCCTGATCAATGGATTTCTCAAGTGTTCGACATTGACTCTTTTTTCAAACTTGTAGGAATGTACTCAGTGCCTTGATACCTACTTTCATTATTGGTAGGTTGTCTCACGTTTGTTAACGATATACCTCAATGATCGTTAATCAAAGGATGTCTCATCGTGTTCGACCTCAACTCCTTTATTCACATGATGTAGACTTACACATTTGGCAGATAATGTAGAAGACTTGAAGACATCACTATGTGGCCACAACTTTCCCGAGTTGTTGCTTCCCGTTCATTGGACCAATACCTATTTGACTTCAGTGATCATGGGAGATCATATTGTACTTTGTAGTATACATATATCTTTAGATTGATTTTGAGATTGGTTTCACTGGGCCTTGTTCGTGACTATGACAGTTTTTGGCATGTAACCGCATTTGTATTTTCCTATTCATGGCCATGAACACTTGTTTGGTATATTTTCCATATGGATTTGCATTGTATTCTAGGCAACCATGTATGCAAAGTTAGTACATAATGTAATGAGCAATTGAGTTCGTCTAGCTGGTTCTCTACCACTCCACTTATGGGTTATTTATAATGTATTTCGTCCATCGTAGATACTCCTTTGAACTCATGCATTATGGGGCATATGTTATAACAAGATTTGACTCACTATTGCTATCTTGCACAAATGGCCCTTTTCCATTTCCTTATGCAAACTTATCATCCCTTTTTGATGAATCCAGAGCTAAAAATATACATTTTTCCACATATACGCTCCCTATCAATTATACAAGATGTGTATATGCTTGTTGTTCCACTACAACTCGCATATATAAGTATTTGTGTCAGAAAATACAAAATGAGGTCAGTTTTCCATGTCACGACAGAATATATTTGATCCTTGGCCTTCCATATAGTGGAAACGTTCTGACTTGTCCCTTCAATTGCATTCTGAAGGCTATAAGAGCACAGTTTCGAGCTATGGAAAAGAGGAGAAAGTATTCAACTTTGAGAGCAAAGTTACTCTAGAGAAATTACATCATATTGAGTATGCATCCCTTTGTCCCTTAAGTCTGAACACTGTGTTCATCCCCCAAGCTCTTTCCCTATTGTTGAGAGGACCTCATTGCCTCTTTCCTGTGAGCTTTCCTTTGGTGGAGGATTGAAGTGGTGGAGACCAAGTTGGAAGGAACTTGGTTTCTTGGTTTCGAACAGTCTCAACACGAAAGTCTTTAATGTTGTCACTTATGCTGATCAATTATTAATAGAAATACCCCTTTCTCATCCTATTGGTATCTTACAAATATATGATTATCATCCATGGGCGTGTTTGTAATGTTTATTAATGGATTATGCTATCTGATGTGCTAACCCATTTTATATCATCACTATGTATTTGCTCCACTTGTTTGTTCAGAACTTCTTGTAGGTATAAAAATTTGGGTCAAAGTGCTCAACATTGGAACATCATCAAATGTTGGATCGAGGTAGGCCTCTTTCTTATATTGCACATTAGTCTATATAGCATTTGTTGGAATTGAGTTGATTTCGTTAGTCATACCTGTTTGTTGTGGTTTACCCTTGGCCATAGAGAGTTTTTCCCTTGTAACTGTCACTAAAGAGATCTAAGGTTATATTATTGAATTGAATTTGGTAAAAGACTAAGGAAAATTAAATTAAAACCCTTAGCAAGTGGGAAAAAAGAAACTCAATGACAAATTAGAAAAATGAAGTATAAAAGAAAGAGAAGGGCACACCTTTAATTATTTTATATTATGATTATTCATTTTCACTCTGCAATCCTGAGATAGACAACTTACGCTTTGAGGTTTTTGAGTAAACAAACCCTAGAAATGATAAAGGAGGTGAAAGATTCTTGTTCTTGGTTCAAGATTGGCCAAGGAGGTGAACGATCCCTCCCTCAACATTCTAATCCAGTCATGGGTATTCAACAAGAAATATTTGGAGTTTGGTGTAGATATATGAAGGGTTTCCAGTGGTAGGGAACATCCTTGGAAGAGAAGAGGCTTGATTTGGTTGGAGGAGTCTAGATCTGCAGTATTACACCATTGAACGTTCATTTCTAGTATCATAGCACCCTTTTGCAGCATTAACACCAAGGGAATCTCTCTTAGATTATTTTGTTTGGCTTGGGATGAATTTATGAAGGAGGGCGCAACCCTCATTGAAGACAGTCATAGATCTAAAGGAAACCTTGGGGGTTTTCACTCAAACTTGCATCATCCATAGTTTGTATCCCTTGATCTATAGTTTAAGGGTATTTCGAAAGCGTTTGGAGGCCATTTACTAGGAGGCCGAAATATTGAACATTCTGAGCCAGTTAGGGCTGTACTAGTCCATATTCATCCTTCAAGGTCGTACCAGCTCTAGATCCAACCATTCAAGGCCGTACCAACAGGGATCTGAAGGAATCCATTCAAGGGAAATAAATTAATCTTATAATCAACTATTTTCAGTGGGAAAATACCTAGGGTCTCTATATATTCTATATTGTACGATATCTGTGTATCTATGTATGAATATCACTTATTCTATCTAAATAAAGGTCATATCTGAAGCTTGTTATATTTGTGTATGTATTTCCTTCATTATCTCGAGTTTCGTACTTGTTGTGATGTCATTTATGCTATAAAATCAACAAAATACTTCATCACATATTTCTGTAATAGAAATGTGCAAAACAAACATCAAACATCAAACATAAACCCTAGTTACTCGCTAAACTTTGGTTGGGAACATTAGTATCAAAGAGAACTTCCTTCGCCATCCTGTGCAAAATAACAAGATGAGTAAAAGAGGAGGTCGTGGGGTTCATCTAGTAACAAGTATTCCAGAAGAGAAAGAACATGAAGGTAGTATGGGAGAGACACATGAGATAGAAAATTCCACGTATGAAGACACTGAACTTCTCATAGATAAAGTATCCCAAACAATGAAAGAGGTAGTTCAAGGAAATCAAGAAATCACACAACATACTCTGCCCAAAATGCAGAACCACTTATGATTGGAATAGTTTGAGCTCCACGTATCTCTTACTAAATTTCAAAGGGGACAAGATAGAATGATAAAAGTGTTGGAGGAGATGAATAAACATCAGGAGATCCTTTCTCATTTTTTATGAAGCAGAGGCATGGAAAATATCCACCCTTGTATGGTGGAAACCGTGAAGATGGTGGATCTCATGGAGGAAATGGGAATCATGAAGAGTCCATACACAGAGGTCAAATGGAGGAGCATCGATCCAATGATGGAGGACCGATTCCTTCTTATACACTCAACATAACCACCCCTAGGTCATACATGCATACCTTCCTTGACACACAAAGAAGGGAATATAATGTCTCATATTTATAAAATATGGGAGAAGAATGGGAAAAAGAAGAGAGGGAATACAATATCATGAGCACAGGATTTAGGAGAGAGGTCTTTATGGGAGAGTACTTCCACTTGAAGATGAAAAGAAGATCCAAGGAGTGTTACATAGGTATGACTGAACTTGGACGAAAGGTTGGGAAAATTTAGCCACCCACTTTTGATGGATCAGATCACCTTCCGTTTACGACATGGGTACAAAATATTGATGTGTACCTCCAAATGAATCCTATGGAGTAAAGGGAAGATATAAAATATGCAACTATGTATCTGATTGGGAAGGCACATGAATGATGTTTTCATGGAATAACCAGCTTGGGTCATGGATGCATCACCTTTTACTAGGAATTCACTCAAAGGATCATTGACAAGTTTGACAAGGGAGACCCAGATCGTCGTTTCAGGGAGCTTACACAACTCAAACAAACAAGTTCAGCTGAGGGATTTATTGAATAGTTTCAAAGATTATCAATTATGGTTCCGGATGTGGTAGAATCAAGATTACTTATGTTGTTCATAAAAGGACTAACAAAACCAGTGAAACGATGGGTTAACGCTTTCAAGCCCCTAACCTTACAAGATTCCATTGAACACACTAGGGACTTAGTTGGGGAAGCCAATAAAAAAAATTTCACACCTAAGGCATCCATGGCTTAGAGAGGCCGTGACACTAGACCAGTGGATAGAAGGAAAGGGAAATTAGATGAGGCTACAAGAAGAGATCTAAGGAGTAAGAAACTATGTTACACTTGCAGGGATCTGTGGCAGTTAGTACATAGATGTTTAGGAAAAGGGAAAATACACTATGTCGAGGTAGTGTATTGGAAAACCTACGATGATGATGAGGAGGAGGAGTAGATAGATGATGAAGATGATGGAGCTATCCATACTATGCAGGAAAACCTCAAAGAAGAGGAGGAAGAACTACTGGATCATGAAACACCAATACATCTAGAGAAAGTCCATAAAAAGATCATGATTGCTTCTATGAGTGGAGTACTGAAATTCAACACCATCAAAACAAAAGGAGGGGTTTAGGGGAAAAAGGAAATAGTAATGATCGATGGAGAATCCTCCCATAATTTCATTGATATAGCCATGGTGGAGAGGAGACATATACCCACAGTGGAATTTGAAGGATTCTTGGTTAAGGTAGTAGGGGGTCATACCATAGATTGTGACAGGTACATCCCACAAATGAACTTGACTCTAGGTAGATACACCTTAACATGGGATGTTTATTTGGTAAACATTCGAGACACCAATATCATCCTAGGAGTAGAGTGTCTTAGCACTTTTGGGACTATCACAAGAAACTATAAAAAAATGGAGATGTATTTATACATAGAGGAAGGGAAGAGAGTTACACTTAAGGGAATGACAGGGGATTCACCTAGAATAGTGACAATAAAAATGATGCATGCCATATTCAGGAAAGAGGAGATGGCCTATGCATTCGAATGATTTATTATGGATACTAAGGATGAGACTAACAAACCATACCATACCATATATATATAATCCTTTACAATCACAAAGGAGTCTTTGAACCTATTCCTTCAGGGAAACCACTAGATAAAGGGTTTGAGCATATTATAGAATTGGAAGAAGGGACCAATATGGTCATTACTACACCTTACAGGCACCCAAAGAAACATAAATATGAGATAGAGAGTGCTATCAAGGAATTGTTGGCTATGGGACATATCGGGCCGGGTTCAAGTCCATTCGTATCATCAATGGTGTTATTTAAGAAAAAGGATGGATCAATTCACATGTGCATTGAATATAGAGCACTGAACAAAAGGACCATAAAGAACATGCACTGTATTCCCCAGATTGATGAACTACTGGATGAACTTCATGGTGCAGTCTAAGTTTCTAATATATATCTACGATCGGGCTATCATTAGAACAAGATGAGAGAAAATGATGTACATAAAACTGCATTCATATGTCACTTTGACCACTATGAGTTATTGTGATTCCTTTCAGCCTCACCAATGTTCCTTCCACTTTTCATTCATGTATGAACCATGTGTTCAACAAGAAACTAAGAAAATATTTTCTAGTCTTCTTTGATGACTTATTGATCTATAGCAAGACATGGGAGGATCACTTAAGGCATGTGGATGAAATTATGGGTATCACGGAGGAGAAATATTTATATGCTAAAGAGTCTAAGTGTGAGATTAGTATGACCAAATTTCTTTACTTAGGAAATATTATTGGGGCAAAGGGAGTATAGGTTCATCAAGAAACAAATACAATCTATCATCAATTGGCCTACACTCAGGACACTCATAGAGATGAAAGGGTTCCTTGGTATTTGCAGGTACTATAAAATGTTTTTCAAGGGCTTCTCCTAGATTTGTGCTCCTCTCATAGACTTAACCAAGAAAGGATCTTTCACCTAGAGTGATGAAGCACAAGTCACATTTACGAAAATGAAGAAGGTCACAAGTGCTTGCCCGGTACTTTCCCTACTAATTTCTCTCACCCTTTCATATTAGAATGTGATGCATCATGTGCACGAGTAGGAGATGTCCTTATGAAAAATAGGCATCCTATTGCCTATGAGAGTCAGAATTTGAGAGGCCATGATTTTCTCTACACAATCTATGACAAAGAGATGTTTTCCATAATGCATGCCTTGTCCAAATTCTGATAGTACTTAGTTGGAGTGAAATTTTTACTAAGAACTGATCACAACAGCCTCAAGTACTTGTTATCTTATAAGGACTTGAGTGAGAGACAAAAAAAGTGGGTAAACAAGATTCAAGCTTACAATTTATATATTTAATATATCAAGGGAAAGAATAATGTAGTTTCAAATTCCCTATCAAGAAGACCTTTGGCCTACACTATGATAGAAATATCGGTAGATTGGAAACCACATTTATTGGTGGAATACTCAAAGAACAGGTTTTCATGTGAATTGATGAATGGGTAACTACAAGATGACAGGTACAGGGTCATAAATGACATCATTTATTACAAACAAAGATTTTGTTTGGTACATAGATCTACATTCAAAGGAAAAGTGCCCCAAGCCTTCCATGATGCTCCGATAGCAGGTCATCAAGGGTTCCTTAAGACATACATACATGTAAGAGAAGGGTTCTCCTGGAAAGGACTCAAAGGAGATGTTATGTGCTACATCAAGGAATGTGATACTTGCCATCAAAATAAATATGAGCACTCTCATACAACAAGACTCTTACAACCTCTTCCAATACCAGAGAAAAAATGGGAAAGTATCTCAATGGATTTGATCACAGGTCTTCCCAGGGTGCAAGATAAGGAATGTATATTTGTAGTTCTGGATCAGTTAACCAAGTTCATTCATTTCTTTTCCATATCCATGGTCCACAAATTATCATAGCTAGATGAGTTATTCTTCAAAGAGGTATTTAGGATGCATGGCATACCTAAGAACATTATTAGTGATAGGGACAAAAAATTCCTCAGTATCTTTTGGTAGGAATTGTTTAGAGTGGTGGGCACTGAATTGACTCATATCACTAGCAACCATCCCCAAACTGATGGGAAAAATGAAATTGTCAACAAATGGATAGAGGGATACCTAATAAATTATGTATCAAGACAACAAAAAGATTGGATAAAATGGATTTATTTGGGGAAGTATTGTTACAATACCACCTACCACATTTCCATTGTTATGTCCCCCTTTAAATCTCTATACATTTATGATCCTCTTACTTTTGAAGAGATTGTATTTGGAGAGAGAAAGGATCCTATGGAAAAGGAGTGGATCCAGGTTAACCAGGAAATCATCAAAGAAGTCAAGGAAAATATCCATAGAGCGCATAACCAATAGAAATTATAAGCAGACAAGAAGAGGGTGGAGCACACCTTTGAAGTTGGTGGCCTAATATACTTGATCTTGCATCCATATAGACAAGAATCTATCAAGAAGAGTGGTGATGAGAAATTACAACCACACTTCTATGGTCCATATGAAGTGAAAAGAAGAATTGGAGAAGTGGAATATGGATTGAAATTTTCCCCAGGGAGTAATATCCACAATGTTTTCCATGTGTCATGTTTGAAAAGAGAATTGGGTCAACATGTACTATTCAATGAGACATTGCCACTAGTGGATGAAGAATGAAATCTACACCTAATTCAACAAGATATATTGGAAACCAGGGTGAAACAACTAAGGAGTAGATAAATTAAAAAGTATTTTGTTAAATGGAAATATTTTCCCATAGAAGATTCTTCTTGGGAAAGAGAAAGAATATTGCAAGCGAATGGATCTGGATTTTTTGAGGGCAAGCAATTTCAAGTAGGAGAGACTGTAATATCCCCTTCTCATTGACACAAGAGATGAGGGATGTAGTAGTCTAGCTACCCCTATAGACTATAGTCCAAGACAAGTAAGGGGGATGAAATGTAGTTTTGTCACTAAATATATCTAAGGTTATATTATTAAACTGACTTTGGTAAAATACTAAGGAAAATTAAATTAAAATCCTCTAAAAGTGGGAAAAATGAATCTCAATGACAAATTAGAAAAAGGAGGTATAAAAGAAAGAGAACAGTGCACCTCTTAGTATTTTCTATTCTAATTATTCATTTTCACTCTGCAATCTTGAGCTAGACAACTTGTGTTTTAAGGTTTTTGAGTAAACAAACCCTAGAAACCAGTAAGGAGGTGAAATATTCCTCTGTTCCTCATTCAAGATTGGCCAAGGAGGTGAAATATCCCTGTCTCGCCATTCTAATCTAGTCACAGGTATTCAACAAGCAATACTTGGAGTTTGGTGTACATATATGAAGGGTTTCCACTAGTAGGGTGCATCCTTGGAAGAGAAGAGTCTCGATTTTCTTGGAGGAGTCTAGATCTGCGGTATTACACCATTGAAGGTTCATTTCTAGGGTCATAGTGCCCTTTTGTAGCATTAACACCAAGGGAATCTCTCTTGTATTATTTGTTTTGGCTTAGGACAAATTTATGAAGGAGGGTGCAACCCCCATTTAGGACACTCATAGATATGAAGGAAACCTTGGGGGTTTTCACTCAAACTTGCATCATACCTACTCTATATCCCATGATCTACAGTTTGAGGGTATTTTGGTATCATTTCGAGGCCATTTACTAGGAGGCCTAAATATTGAACATTCCCAGCCAGTCAGGGTCATACTAGTCTATATTCATCCTTGAAGGGCCATACCATCTCTAGATCCGTCCATTCAAGGTCGTACCAGCACAGATAGGAAGGAATCCATTCAAGAAGGGAAAAAAAATAATCTTATAATCATCTTTGTTCAGTGGGTGAAGACCTAGGGTCTCTATATCTTCTATATTGTACCAGATCTACAAATTTATGTGTGGAGATCACTTATTCTATCTAAATAAAGGTCATATATGAAGCTTGTTATCTTTGTGTATGTTCTTCCTTCATTATTTTGTGTTCTATACTTGTTGTGATGTCATATATGAAATAAACTTCGAAAAATACTTCAACACCTCTTTCTCTAATAGAAATCTGCAAAATAAAACATCAAACATCAAATAGAAACCCTAGTTCCTGGCCAAAATTTGGTTGGGAACATTACAGTGGCTTAGTTGTGAATGAGCAGTGTCTTAGTAAGTTTGGTGTTCGAGATTTATGGGTTAGTGTTCCTTATATAAGGGTTAGTCGGTTAGTGACTATTATTACAACATGTTCATTATCTTGTATAGATGGAAGGTTTTACGCCAAATATATCACCAATTAGAATATACCAACAGAATCGGGTACATGAAGCATAAAATTATGACAAACAACTAAGTTATCTATAGTGGATTACGATCAAACCATGAAGTTGACAAAAAAAATGACTATCTAGCACATAGTTCACATGCTCTATGAAATACATGACTAATCCGTCAATACTTGTGTAAGGTTCTTATATGTCATTGGCATAATAAACTCCACAATCCAACAAGCGCCACATTGTTTCCATGTAAAATTTCACTATGGAAATGCTTAGTGGATTTGTTTTTTGACAATTATGACAAGGTATTGGGGCTATTAAAGGTACTCACATGGGAATTCACTTTCTTTGGATGAAACTTTCCTAGAAAAATTATAAATACAACCATTGTTTTTGGGTTAAGAGAGTTCGATGAATGCAAGCCTATGCTAGACAAGTATAGCATGATATTTTGAGTCCTTTATTGCAATTATTTCATTGTCACACCTAAAAAGTGTTGATTTTCTCATTTGTTTACTTAATATTCCTTTTCATGAGAATATAGTGTCTCCCTAACTAGCTCAAAGAGAGAACATCAAAGAGGAAAGTACCCTCTCAATGAGAAAGCTTGGAGATCACTTCCTTTGCTCACTCATAGTCATATTATTATATAGTGTAATCTTCTATCCAGTTTTGTTAATCCCTTGGTTTCCTTCCTCACAATCYGATATATCAAATGTATGTTTTAAAAGAGACAAACACACTTCATCACTTGTGTCTTACAAKAGGAACAATGAGATAATATGCATTAATATAACTAGATAGGGATCAAGTTTCACAACACTTTGTGATAAAAAAGAAACTCAAGGGGGAGAATGTAGTGAAATTAGTAGGGACATATTGAGAATAAAATATTCATTCATATATCAAATTGAGAAAGATGAAAATATATGAGAAAGGGTAGGTTTTATATGTCAATGAATGAAATATGATTCTATATTAGTTGATGACTCACCAAGAGTGACCATTGCATCTAAAAAAATAGAAATTACTATACAAAATATTAAAAGGAAATTAAAAATTTAAGGATAAAAAATATATGGACATAATAATAAAATAAATAAAAAACCATTTATTTAGAAAGAAAATTATGAGAGATGTGTTGGGATAAGACAAAAAAAATTAATATATATATTGATTTAGAGAGAAAGACTACATGATTTTTCACTAAGTCAGATATGCCTAAAATCTATGCATCTTGGAATTGTTTTTGTAATGTAAATACATTTGTATACAAAAAATCATTTCGACGTTGATTGAAATATGTAGCCCACAACAAAATAGAAGCTCCAATATATGATGATACTTATGCTAATTGGGAAGCCACAAAGAAGTTGTGCTTCCTACTAACATAATTGTTGATTGTTTGAAGCATGAATATTGTTATTTCTTTTGGTTGTTCCATAATGTTGTTTTGTCTTGTGAGTATTGATTTTGAATGGTACCAGAAATGAAATTATCATAAAATGATAACTTATGATAAGGTGGAGAATCCTTGAGACTCATTGTAACTTTTGAGATAAATATTTGTAGTTTGTATAATTTTATTATTTTTTGAAATACGGATTTTGATAAGGAATATAGACTCCCTCTCAGTCAACACATATCTAAAAGAAAGTACACCACCTCATGAAAATGTAATCTCCACAAAATAAAATAAAGTTTGTTAGATTAGTTGCATCTTCCATCCCTTCATCTACATGAATTTCATTATTTATCAATTCTTTCATCCTTGGAGCTACATGCATCTACATTATTTGTAGTTTCTTCCATCCTTTGAGATATGTGCACTTAGTTTATTAATTATCTTTGTTAGGTAGTTAGTTTGAGTGGACCCTTTGTAAAAGTATAAAAATACCATTGCACAAAAATAAAGCTAGGGAATATGTTATAATCTCTTCTATTTCTACATTTTACTGTTTATTTTGGGTTTCTCATTAGATCATCTAGATCACTTCTCTCTCTTAAAATATTATTTATATCTTCGACACCTTATAACTTATTACTTGATAAAAATTCTTCGGATTCAGACCTACTATTTTCACACAAAAGGTAAACAGGTTCTTGCTTGGCCTTAATGTAATTATACGTGGAAAAGTTAGGATTTTGATGCCTTAGACCTTAGGAGAGGAGGATCTTATTAGTGGGGGTTAGAGTAGGACTCCAGCGAGACCAACAAAGAAGGTGTCATCTGGTGTGCAGCAGCATCAGACACCAACTAGACATACACCAGGATATCATGGCTTCCAGAGAGGATCCTATTTCACTACACCTTGACAACCAATGCCTGAGTAGTGGACTCCTTACCAAGTAACACTACACCAACCACAACGTCGACCATAGTAACAGAAGTTTAGGCCTGTTCAACAGAAAAGACTGGGATTCCAGGCTGGTGGGACATCAACTTCTACTTCGGGTACCAGGAGTACTGGACCGAAGAAGGGGTGTTGGACATGTGGGGAGCCACACTAGAAACATGCCTGCCCTGTGGAGAGGACTAGAGCATCTGTATCATCCAGACTCACTACCATGGGAGATTTGGGCAAGGCCCATCAAATCCATGTTGCGGTGAATAACCACTAGGCAGAGAACTAGTCGACTGTGCTTGAGACGTCAAGGTACCGTCGCTGACTAGACCCTTAGCATTTTAATATATCTTGGTGCTAATGAGAGTTTCATTTCTGGTGCAACGCTAAAAAGAATTAAGGTAAAGGGAGTCGAACATGATGAGTTTAACTTTCTAGAGATGGCTTTGGGAGCCAATCAAAAGGTTCGAGGGAAGGTTAYAGGTTGTACCCTTAACATGGGAGAGTTTGTCACCAGGGGMAACCTGTACGTCACGAGCTTGGGATCTTATGATGTCGTGATTGGTATGGAATGGTTGGAATCAAATGAKGTGATACTCAACTGTAAGATGAAATGACTGAGCTTGGTCAATGATGAGGGACATAGACACATGATTGTAGGTTGAAACTAGGGAGTTTCCCTGAGGTTCATCTCTTCCCTGYAGCTACGAAAGAGCATGTGCAAGGGATGTAAGMTTTATGAAATCCTTGCGTTAAACGAGAAGGGAGTAGTGAAAGGTATAGAACACSTTCCGGTGGTGAGAGAGTTTGCAGACGTCTTCCTAGAGGAGTTACCTGGCATGCCGCCAGAGAGGGAATTGGAATTTACCATAGACCTACTACCGAGGAATGAACCAATAGCGAGGACGCCTTATCGGATTTCAACCCCAGAGTTATAGGAGTTGAGAATGCGACTGAAGGAGTTGCTAGACCTGGGACTTATACTTCCAAGTGTGTCACCATGGGGTGCGCCTATTGTTTTCATACAAAATAAGGATGGGTCATGGAGACTCTGCATTGACTAYCGTCAATTGAACAAGGAAACAATCAAGAATCAATATCCGTTGCAAATGATTGATGATCTGTTTGATTAGATGAAGGGTGCGAGGATGTTTTAAAATATCAACTTGAGATGAGGGTATCACCAGTTATGGATCAAGGAGGATGGCATCCCTAATATCACCATTAAGATGAGGTTGGGCATTATGAGTTTACTATTTTACCCTTTAGACTAACAAATGCCCCAGGGGTATTTATGAGTTTGATGAATGGGGTGTTTCGCGAGTACTTGGACAAGTTCGTCCAAGTATTCATTGTCGATATTTTGATTTACTCTCAGACGATGGAGGAGCATGATGAGCACTTGCACTTGGTACTACAGTGTTTGGGAGAGAGAAAATTGTATGGAAAATTGTATAAATGATCATTTTACCAATCGAAGATTCACTCCTTAGGGCATGTCATCTCCGGTGAAGGTATCGTCATGGATCCAACAAAGTTTGAGGCTATTATGGAATGGCCTTCCCTGATGAATGTCCCTGAAGTACATAGCTTTATGGGTTTAGAAGGATACTATCGATGGTTCATCGAGGGGTTTTCAAAGATAGCAAATCCAATCACAGAATTGCAAAAGAAGAAAAAGAAGTTTGTTTGGACCGAGAAATGCACATAATCATTTTAGAGACTCAAGGAGTTGTTGAAAACAACACCTATACTAAAGGTCCCTGACATGGACACCGAGTTCTTGGTATGCATTGACACATCCAAGGAAGGCTTAGGTGGAGTCTTGATGCAAGATGGTCGAGTGATCGCTTACATCTCAAGGAAGTTGAGAAGGCATGAGGAGAACTATGCAATGCATGATTTGGAGTTGTTACCCATTGTATATGCCTTGAGCGTTTGGAGACACTACCTTATTGGATGAAAATTTGAACTAAAAATGGACCACTATGGACTACAACACATCCTTACGCAAAACGACCTGAATGCGTGACAACGACGTTGGATGGAATTGCTGAGCGAGTACTATTTCAATATTACTTACATAAAGGGAACAATGAACAGAGTGGTTGATTCCTTGAGTCAGAGACTGCACATATTTTTGGCGATGCCTCTTCAGACAAATCTATGTGAAATAATTCTAACTTTATAGTGCGACGATGACTGGTACAAAGAGGTCAAGGATTTTATCAGACAAAACACCATGATGGTACCAAGATTTAAAGGATTTACATTGGATCACAATGGATTATTGAGATATAAAAATTGAATTTATGTACCACCGAACGACGAGTTGAGGAGCTTGATCCTAAACGAGGCTCAGAGAGCAGTGTACATGGCTCATCCAAGAGTCGTGAAGATGAGGGAAGACCTTAAGCCCTTATTCTTATGGAAATGAATGAAGGAAGACATAGTCAACTACGTGGCCAAATGTCTAGAATGTCAGCAGGTGAAGGTTGAACATAAACATCTAGAAGGATTACTACAACCACACATTATTCCAAAATCAAAATGGGAGGTCATTTCGATGGATTTCATTGTTCGATTTCCATTGACAGCAAGGAGACATGACTCGATTTTTTGGTAGTCGACACTCTGAAGAAGAGTGCTCATTTTATTCTTGTGTGTATGACGTATCAAAAACATAACATAGCTATAGTTTTCATTAGTGATATTGTGAGGCTACATGGCGTGCCTAACAGGATTATATCTGATCGCGGATCGGTGTTTATAGGACGATTTTGGACTAGTTTCCAAGAGGGCTTGGGAACCCAAATTAACTTTAGTATTGCGTATCACCCGGAGATAGACGGGCATACCGAATGAACAAACCAAATATTGGAAGACATGTTGTGCATGTATGTGATGGACCAACATAAGCGTTGGGAATAATTCTTGCCACTAGTAGAATTTGCATATAACAACAATTACCAAAGCACCATCAAGATGGCRCCTTTTGAGTTCCTTTATGGGAGACCATGTCAAAYGCCTTTGATTTGGGATCGGCTTGAGGATAGGGTCCTAGTGGGACCAGAAGCGATACAATAAATGGAAGATCAAATGCAAATAATAAGACAAAGGATAAAATAAGCGTAGGATCGACAGAAGAGTTATTCCAATGCACACCGTGTCGACCGTAGTTACGAAGTTGGTGATTGAGTCTTCTTACGGGTGAAACTACATAAGATTTCGATCAAGTTTGGAAAGGGTGCCAAACTCTCTCCTAGGTTCATGGGACCTTTCGATATTGTGGAGAAGAAGGGGCATGTTTCCTATCGACTAACCTTGCCTGATTCTTTGAGGTGTATGCACGATGTTTTTCATGTATCTATTTTGAGACATTATATTAGTGATCCTACACATGTTATTGACATGAGTTCCTTGCAGGTATCTGATGAGGCAATTCTCACCACTGAGTCGATCCGCATCCTCGATCATCGCATTTGACAGCTATGACATTGAACAATAAATCAGGTCAAGGTCCAGTGGGACAACAATAGTCTGCACTCGATGACCTGGGAGGATGCATATGTTATGTGCCAACAGTTTCCATTTTTGTTTGATAGATAGACTTATGATACTGTGATACACATTTTTTCGACACTTACATATTGTGAAACTTCGCTACAAAGTTTAGACCAAGAGCAGGTGTATGTAACATCCCTCTCTTGCATGCACTGAGAAAACTTATTCTTTGAAGACACTTGCTTGCAAGTGATCCGAATTACTAAACTATTGGTCATTTGATTATGATTATGAGGCATTATGGATATGGTGATATATTATTTTTCTGTATTGACATAGACAGGTTTATTGATTGGGTTCTCCTAAGTGTGCAGGACTTTGGACCTCAAGGATGCAGAGGCATCGATGAAACCCCTTGGACTTTGGATCGAGTCAAGGAGTAGACTATTGGGTTGATTATTGTTGATGTGACATATGTACATATGATTAGATGCTATGATGATTGATTATATTCCCGACATGATCCATTTATGATGCAGGTTGATAATATCTTGCCGACTAGACTCACATGTGGAGTAGAGGAGTCACACATGACAACCAGAGACTTTGAGGGAGAGGTGTGGACAACATCCCTGCCACAGGATGCTAGCACTCCCGTTGTGGCTTGAACTGTAGGTTAATTATTACCTAGCTTGTGAATACCCACGATGTCGTGAGGGAAGACTACGATAGTCGCTCACGATGATTCTAAGGGGCATGCAATAAGGCAGGGGCCTTATTCCTTAGAGGTCCTTAGTCTCCCATAAGATCATCTAGTAGAGTATTGACTCTAGGGGTTTTTGATGTCTACCAAGTCAGTCAAGAGGTGAGTGGCAGCCTTGGAGCGCATAGTGCGTCCTGAAGGGCACATCGTGCAAGGAAAACAGAAAGAGATGAGTGGCACCCTTGGAGCACGTAGTGCGCTCTGAAGGGCACGTCACACAAGGAAAAATGAAAGAGGTGAGTGACACCCTTGGAGAACCTAGTGCATCCTAAAGGGAATGTCACAATTCTAACTGGTAAGTGAATAAACCTAAATGACCTTAAAATGAATGATGTGGTGTTGACGGGCGAAATTGACTGTCCGTCAACTGGGAGAGTGGAACCGGTCCGAGGTTGTCTAAATAACCCAAGCCGTTTGGTATGGACCACCCTGATGAGTTTAACGGCTCTGTTGGCCGCTCTAAGGTCTCGTAAGGAAACCAAAGAGAAAGTGATCTGAGCTAAATAATCTAAACTAAGGAAACTAGAAAGTAATAAAGCAAACTCAAACTAACTATACTAATCTAATTATAAACTACTAACTATTATATATTTACAAGATACTAACTATGATTATAATAACTCAAATCAACTGCCTAATTATCAACTATGTTATTCCTTATTCACAAATGTACACTATGGACAACCTACAGATTTGATTAAAACCTGCAAAACTCATGTGGTCGCTGCCCTGAGACAACCAAGAATCTATTTTTTATCTTTTATATTTTATGAAAAGAAATAAAAACTACTGAAATCAAACAATCTGATCTAACTAAATGATATTAAACAATGTAATATAAATCTAGGTAAACTATCATTTATATTAAACTACTTAACATAACAGTAAATATCTAACTAATTAACCTCGAAACGCTCCAAGTCTGCCCTGTGTATGATGGCTTCTTAAGCTGGTTGGAGGAAGAAATTCACACCGTTAAGCACTCAAGATTCTTGCAAAGGATTAGCTGTAATACTTCCTGAAGTAAATTATAGGACAAACAAGACATAAAAGAAATCATAACAGTCTTTGGATTATAAACTTGTGCAAAAGGGAAACCTATTATGCAACAAATTCATATATGATAAT